>DF360089.1:37449-61964 GCA_000787875.1 Solanum virginianum | reverse complement strand
TTTCCTAACTAACTTTGGGGTTTTAAAAGCAATAACTAAAGCTTGGTGAAATTGTGGTGATAAATTGGAAATTATTATTTTATTCATTCATTACATATTTAGAATATTTTATATTTTATTCTATTTATGTAGATTGATATTTATATCTAATATACACACTTCAATTAAATTTGATTTCATTTGTATAAGATAAAACAGTCAAAAATATCTTTGAAGTATTGAAAATGGAACAAAAATACCCCGAATTCACTTGTAGGGCCTAAAATATCCTTCTCATCCATCTTTAGGGCTAAAAACAACATTCTCTTTAGCATATTTTTATTAAATAATTATTTTAAACACGTGTCGAGTTAGAGTAAATTTGGGCGGGATTGGGTAACTTGGGGTGGGTCAAACTTAATTTATAAATAATTTGAAATAATTAAAATTTGACCAATAGATGATCGTGCGTGTGTAAATTATTATTTAAATTATTTAACAAAAAATCTGTTAAAGAGAAGATTATTGTTGGCCTCAAAGATAAATGTAAAAGATATTTTAATGGATAAAAGATATTTTTATATCATGTCTAATAAGCCCTTTTTCATTTATATAATGATGGAGTCATAATAAATTTACTTCAATGAATGATCATATATATTTTTTTTTCTTTTCTGTTATACGGAAGAGAGTTTCTACATGTCAGTTTTCCGGCATTAAATGAAAACTAAAGGATATTTAAGTCTTTGTAAAAAGTATTTGAAATAAACTTGCTTTAGAGCAATCGTCCTTTGTGCTTTCTTATTTTGGACCTCATCAAAAGATCTAAAAAAAGGGTTATGTTCAAATTTGAGGGCCTACATTTATAATTGATGTGATTTTTCTACAAAGTCAATCCATTTTAATTATTTATAATTATTAAAGTAACGAAGTATTATTTTACATTTTACACTTATATTAGGAAATAATTTTTTCTATTTCATCTAATTATAAATATTTTTTCATATTTATCCTAAGTAATTATATAAAATACTACTTTCTCTATTTAAAACAAGATCTAGTTTGACTTAACATGAGATTTAATATAAGAAAGAAGACTTTTCAATCTCATGATTCTAAATTAAAATTATATTAAATATATCTAAATATTCTTTAATATTGTAACTTTAAACATGTTACCTAAAAAGTTAAAATTAAAAATTTTTGCCAAAAAAAAAAATTGATCATTCTGTTTAAAAGTGACAAAAGTAAGTTTATTATATTTGAAAGAAGGGGAGTAACGGTCAAACTCAAATTTCTAAGATATGATTAATTGAATTAATTTACTAAAGTAAAATTTTAATATATTTTTATTAGGTATTTGTCAAGTCAATACGTATCAAATAAAAAAGAAATAAATATTTTATTACTATTTTTTTTTGTCTGGACGTCAAGCTAATTGCTATCAACTTCCTTTTCACCAAACTATGTACTAGTGACATGTAGTAGATTATAACCAGTTTGGGTGTTCAGATACTTTTTTTTTTTATAATCGTCAATTCGTCATGTTTGAGTTTACTTACGTGTATATTGATTTTTACCAAAATTTTTATTCATTTTATCAAATAAATATTAAATAATTTTATTTATTGAAAAATTAAACAAATATAAAACATCACCTATTAATTTACTTTTGTTAATTGTTATTATTTGAATTTTATGATTCTTAGTATATTTCATTGACCATTGGATTTAGCCATCAAGGGGACTAATTTATTGGATAATTATATCATTTTTGTACAAACACAATAATATATTCTGGGAGCTAAATTATACATTATAATCAAAATTATTTAATAGATAAGAATGTCTAATTGTGTAATTATCCAATAAAAGTGTGCGTAATAACCCAAAAAATGAAAAAGGGGAGCACTTGTTATGTAAAAAAAGAAATTATGCTGCTGGCAGCATAATATATAAGCAAATATATTATCTGTTCATGCCATTGTTCCCTGTTGCCCCACTCCTCGAGTTCTACCGGTGCCCCGCGGCGGCGCCTCCTTCAAATTCAAGGTCACGAGTTCAAGGATGATTGAGCAACATTCCGGCAGATTCCTCAACTTCAAATCTCCATTTTTTTTTGCTGTTGAAACTTTTGTAAACTCCACCTGGTGACAGTTCAGGCTTGACCTAGTAAATCTACTTGCAGGTACGTTGTTTAATTGATATCTGTTTTTCATTTGCGTTTTCAGTTTTAAATTGTGAATTTTGTCTGATATATGATAATTCTGTCAGAAATGTATTTAATCACCGCGATTATATATGCTTTAGTAAAAGTTTCATTTTCCGGTGGCTTCTCTCCTTATTCCGTCATCGGAGAATTGAGATCTGAATCAACACCGCTAATTATCTCTTGTTAACAATCTGGACTTTTTGAATTCGATGAAGCAAATGTTAATTCATCGTATAAGTAGTACTTTGTGGATGGCCTTATAATTGGTTTGACAAATTAAGGTCTAGGGTTTGTGACATGTTAATTTTGGCCTAAATACTAGCTAGAAGAAGCTAACTGTTGATATTTATCCCAACCTAGACAATGGCTGATTATTTTTTCATTCTTTTAATGATGATCTTGACAGGCATTTATTGAATTCTATTAATTAAATTATGTTTTATGAGGTATATATGCTATTTCCTACTAGCGCAGTATGAGGAAACTCTGCACTCCTAGGTTTAGGCAGATTGGACTGCTTCCTCAGGAGGATTTGAACTTTGATTTCCCGAGGTTGTGAGTCCTACTATTCCACCAGTAGGCTTATCCTGTTGGGGCGGTTTAGTCAACGATAGCATCTCAGGACTAACCTAGCCAAGCATCAGTTAAATTTATTTTTTTCTAGCTTGTCCAATGATTTTTTTTGTTCATAGAATGTTTATTTACGTCACTGATATGTGGCAAGAAGTTTAAGGTTTTAACCAACTCTGGTCATAGAATGGTTATACAAGGCATACTGTGTATATTTGAAGGTTACTCAAGGTACTTCCTCTCAACAATGACAGAATAACCCATCAGAGCAACAATAATGCCATCCCGCCACCCTTGGACAACATTTTAAGACCTTTCTCTTCACTATTTTTTAGGTAAAAAACCTCCATAGTTGCTTCATTTCCTACCATTAACACATACCAAGGAATGCATTGACACCTCTGAACCAAGCACCCAAAGTAGATGAAGATGAAATTCAGAAAAACCCATGAAGTTGAGAGAGAATAATATTAGACCTTTGCTAATGAAGACACATAGATCTAAAAATTTGGTGGTGGAATTATGGAGAAAGATATACTGATATAGATACATAGATGAGAAAAGGGGAAAGGTAGTATTTCAAAGAGGAAGACACATTCAGGATTGAAAAATGTTGATCACGAAAAAGAGAGAAAGATGATAGAGATAAAGACACAAGTAAAAAAGTGGTGTGCGAGATATACTTTGTCCCCTGCATGTGCATAGTAATTATGATTTTACCAGTTTTAAATCAAATGGTTGTATCTGTTACATCCAAAAATGGGGCTTAGATATTTTATCCAAAAGGAATCTAGGATTAGATAATTTGTTAGAAGTTATTTCCTAAAATATAGGCTTACTTAATGGAGCACTCTGTGATTGATTGGTTATAAAAAGCAAAAGAATCACCACCGAGTGGATAAGATGGGTAGTAAAAAAAAGAACAGGGCTATTTTTAGTTTATTGTTAATGTGGACTGCTAGTTGAGTTAAATATGCTAATAATAAATGCTGGATCACTGAAGTTCTTTGCTAATGGCTTAGCTGGGAAGTTCGAGGTATTTATGCATCTGTATGATTCATTTCTTAGTCCCAGTGGTTGAATTGATATGATAAAGTGTACTCAGCTATTAGTAGTAGTTGATGCAGTTAACTTGATTAGAACTCAAGTTGGAAAGTATTAAGAACACTTCAATAGATAAGGAGCCTTAATTTGTGAATTGAAGAACTGAATATGATTTCAGCTGTCAAGGTTAGTGCAGTTATCTGGCATCAAGAGTTGATTTAGTTTTGAATTAAATTTTCACATTCACAGCTGCAGTTATTATTTATAAGAAGACATCATGGAATGCTTGATTCATTTGTCATGTGACTATCAAAATGAGAGTACCTTAGTTGTCTCCCACTTCGAATAGAAGAGACAGAAGGGGAGTTGCATAGTATCCCTGATATTAAAAGAAGTGTCACTTTATAAATATTTGTTGAGTTGTCCTCCTCCAAAAAAATTGTATGTTAAGTTGCTTGAACTCTCCAAAATGTTGCTGCACCCACGTCAGAATTCAATCCCCCAAAAATGCACTACTTTTGGAGGATCTGACATGACATCTGGATATTTTTCAAGAGTCCAAGGCTCTGAGCAACATAGATTATATGAAGTCCCGGTGTTTAAATTGTGCATTGATAGTTAGTGTAATTGGTTATTTTGTCTTATTTGTCTTCTGCCCATTTTAGAAGCAGTATTGGAGCATCAAAGTGGAAATTCAGTGACCTCTAACAGCTCAACATGCCGAAAGATAGGATGGTGAATTCTTCGTCCTCCAACGGGACAAGGGTATCTCCTTATGCTTGCAGCTCAAAGAATACTGACAAGGGCTCCTTGGCACCTATGGAGAATGAAAGAGAATGGGAAGAAGCTAGGTGCCCTATATGTATGGAGCATCCTCACAATGCTGTCCTCCTACTTTGTTCATCAGGGGACAAGGGTTGCCTGCCTTATATGTGTGACACAAGTTACCGGCATTCAAATTGTCTTGATCAATTTCGTAAACCATCATCTGGAACGGAATCAGAAGTTCAACAAGGGGGAAGTAGTACATTGGGGATGATGCCCCAGATGGGAAATCAGGGACAACCTTCATCAGGAACAACCGGTTCTGCTGGGGGACAGCAACCAGAGCTTGTCTGCCCTCTTTGCCGGGGACAGATTAGAGGATGGATTGTTGTAGATGCAGCTCGTAAATTCATGAATTCCAAACAGAGGAGTTGTTCCTTGGAGACGTGCAACTTTAATGGCAATTATGGAGAACTAAGAAAGCATGCCAGGCTTGAGCATCCCTCACACAGGCCAGCCAAGGCTGACCCCCAAAGACTGTCTGATTGGAGAAGGATGGAGACTCAAAGAGATACTGTGGATGCTCTCACTGCATACCAGACGCCATCAGATGATTTCTTTCCTGAAGATGACTTTTTTCAGCTATCTAATGGTATGTTTGACTTCCTAGATGGTTTGTTCTCTGACACTGAGGATGGATTAAGTGAAGAGAGAGAGTGGCTTATGGATTTGGAATTGGAGTTCCCCTTCCTGAATAACTTCCCATATGTGACTTGGGACATGTGAAGAGGTGATGATGATGGAATGAATGCTAGTCGATCACAGACTAGTGCTAGATCCGGAAACAGGAGATGTAGGAGGTAAGAGTTCCATCAGATAATCAAGGGGGAAAGACTAGCAACTGGAGGAGATACAATAGGTCATCAAAGCGCATGCCAGCTACTTTGGGCATGTAACAATTGAATCAATACTTGATTCCAACTGTAATGTGCAGTTCTTTTCTTTCGGGTTTAAGTTCTGGTTTTTGGGTATCTCGTCATCAGAGAATGGAGGAATTTAATGTCATAATTCCTGTTATTTTGTACTCTCAAATGAACATTGCCATTTTCATTCTTTTGCCTTCTTAGTTTGATACTTTAAGAGCAAGTGTTTCCCCGCTCATGAAATTATAGTTACTGGTTTACTAGCTTTGAACATATGAAACATAAAGCTTGTTAAGGTCATCAGGGATTTTTTTAAAAGCTTGTTAAGCTTATGCCTCCCTATAGTATGTCTGTTTTCCGACATTTATATCTTAATTTTTCAGATTTGGCATATGTTTCAGTATTGTACAACTGTACGATAATGAGATGTATGGTGTAGAAAGGTCGAAAGTAACGTGTTTATTATACTTTACATAAACTTTGTATTTGACTAAACGCCAGCTGAAAATAAAATTTTAACGAACTTTAAATATATCTTAGATTACATAGAGCACGACCTCAAGCCTCAAGGCCAGTTAAGACAAGTTTGTAACTTTGTTATACTAGCAGAATATATGAATTGCGTGTTGTCTTTATGAAACACTCTGAGTTTGGAGCTATATATACAGGTAAGCTCATTTGAGATTTGTTAACGGCATATGTTTAAATCCACCAATCATTTATTTTCACATATGTCTGGATGTTATCTATATCTATCCAAACTCGTATATAACCCAATACTTTATAGTATGAGTCCACTAACCTTTTCAACAATTTTGATAAAACGTGTGTGTATGAAAATTACAAAGAGTTTATCAAGACTAATGTATTCAAGAAACATCTTGATATCAAGACTAATGCTTGCATGGAGGATCTATGAATACATGGACAAAGAAAGAGTTTGAGAAGTTTACGATGAGACAAAATTCATATTCTGCCACGCTTTTACGGTCGATCAGATTTGTATGAACTTAGAAAGGTTATACAGTTCTACTTGAAATTAAAGGACCATGTAACATTCAGTGGTGGAGCTGACATTTTCGTTAAGAGTGTTCAAATTTTTAGAACATGGGTGGATGATTTTTGTATCACGAGTGTTTAACAATTGATATATATCAATATATCTATATTTATCTTATATATTCGAAAAAGTTTTCCTAAAGGTATTTATTTGACCACCCTTGAATGAATGTAGCTCTATCCCCCGTAACATCAGATTTCTGGTGGAGAGACATATCTTAATCAGATTATCACTATTGAAAGATTATGCTACGATACTGTCACGTGCATGGGAACTCAAAAATCATAAACATGTATAGTCTAGATATTCTTCCCAAGATTGCCAATAAATTTGGTTTATAAAGGAATCAATGTTTTTCATAGCTAATGCAGTTGGAAAATAGTGATCTTTTAGGCAACTAATAATTAAACAAGACCTATTTTGCGCTAGGGTGAAAATTAAGGTAAATTTGCTAATGGAGTTACCAAAGAAGATATAAATTAATTGCACTAATATGTACATTATTAATGCACTATTTAATATTATTCTTATACACTCTATCAAACAACTCCTAATACACTGTACAGAACGATTCATGTATTACTATGTTATGTTGGCAAAATATTTAATTAGAAATTATTTTTAATAGTTAAAGTGTTTATAAGAACATAGTATTAAATATGGTGTCGAATGGACAATTTTTTGGAGTTCAAGTTCACATGTCATTGAAAAAAAATTATTTTGTGATGTCAGATTTTTTAATGACAAATTTGATTGAGTAATTGTATAATGAAAAAAATTATTAAGTTGAGTCATTTTATTAATATAAAAAATAAATGACTTTTTTAAATATATTTTCTCATAATTAAATGATTTTTGATATATTTACTCCATTTAAAATTATATTTTTTCACTTTAGTTCGTTATGTTGAGACTGGAAAACGGAAAGGGCAAAAATGGTAATACACTTCTCGTTCCTTCTTCATCAATCATCACCCTCTCGGCTAAATACCTAAACAAAAACCTTAAATAGGGGTTTAGAAATTACAAGTAAAAAACATAAAGCCTAACCGAAAGGATTCACTTTGGTCTTCTCTTCTCTGAGTGGTAATTTTTCGATTTTTCGCATCTATTTATTCTTTAATCTTTCCCTAATTGTGTCATTATTCGCTTGGAAAGACAGCAGATTTCTGTGGGACCAGTGTTTTCGTGACTCAGTACTAACTGCTTTCATGTTCGTTTCCAATTTTTGCGTGCTTTAGTAGATTGTTTTTTGAAAAGTGAATTGGGGTTTATTGACTGAACATCAAAAGCCAATCTTTTTATTGTTTGCTGAAATGGGTGTGTCAAAATTTTCAGTTTCTTATGCTTATAGGTGTTTGAGGAATTGCTTCAACGAATTTGGTGTTAATATTATGTTGTATTTGTCCCAAATTTGAAATTGAAGCATTTGTCTAGATTAAAGAATCTCCGATTAGATATTACATTTAACTTTATGTTGTGGTTTGGTATGATTCTTGGGTTATAGAGAAGGAATGTCTGTGATAATACCAGCAAGTAACAACAATATACCCAGTGTGGGGTTCTGGGGAGGGTTGGGATGTATGGAAACCTTACCCCTACCTTTGTGGGAGTTGAGAGGTTGTTTCTGGTAGACCCTCCGCATGAGGGAAGCGTTTCTCTAAACAACAACACAACAACAACAACAACATACCCGGTGGAATCGTACAAGTGGGGTCTGGGGAGGGTAGAATGTACGCAGACCTTACCACTACTTCAAAGAACTAGAGAGGCTGTTTCTTGGGAACCCTCTTCTAAAAATCCCATAAGCAGAATAAACTAGATATGACAAAAAGTAAAAGAAAGGAAACAGCAAAAAAAAAAACAGGTTTGGAAAATGCAAGATTAGAAAAAGCTATGACAAAAATATTGAAGAAAAGAAAAGTATTTACATAAAAAAAAACGGTAAGTATAACCAAGGTAAACAAACAACAGTAGTGATGAACTTGAATCCATTTTTTTACTATTTACAAAGGCAGAAGTGACCAAATCCTGTACTAGTAGCAGTCAGTTATGTGAATCTACTATCTCCAGTATAGTCCATTTACACCCCTATTCATTTGAATACTAAACTATTTTTAAATTGGTCTCTGCCTGCACATAATTTTGATAGTTTAGCTTCATTGGTCCCATAAGGGGGTAGTATGTTTTGTAGCTCAGGTTTTTTACGATCTTTTTGAGAGTGAGCACTAAGAACTGATTTGTATATTTTTCTTATGTAATATCACTGCAGCAGAAAGCGCTTGAGTGAATTGTCTCCTATAATATGGCAAGGTCATTATCTCAAATGATGTTGAAGCGTTTTGCAGCCTATCCACTTGCACGTTCATCTGCAATTGTGAGAAAAGACACTACTCTCTTCCTGTTTGTGCTTACTATTAACAACACATCAACTAATGCCACTCTTCCACTTCTTTGTCTGACCTAGCTGACTGCTTGCAATATAAAAAACTTGAGCTTTACTGTGAAAAGCTTCCCTTTCTTTCTTCTCTTTGAACTTCGTGCACCCCATTGCTCTGTGTTGGACACTATAGTTTATTTCTCGCTAGCTAAATACAATCTGGGGTATATGCTGCATCTGTAAGTTATATTGTAAACTATGAACATTTGCTTGAATCTATATCCCCCACCCCCATCCCACAAAAAAGACCATTTGCTCAAGTCCCTCTACTATATGTCTGCATCCCGGTATGAAACTTTGGAGCATTGACTTCAGTATTAATGAGTTTAGCCTGTAGACGGGATTAGACAAAATCATATCTTTTTCAAAATGCTCTTTCTGTAATATCCGTTTAAAAATAGTATGCTTAACGGTTGCTTGATTTGGGTAATAGACATCCAGGTCTATCCACCAGGGTGAAGTGCGGTATTCAACTACTGTGCCGAATGACCATGACACTCATGAAGATTTCAGACCTACTAGTAAGCTTGAGAGTTCAGGTCTTTCTCTGGAGAATATTGTTGAGCAGGTAGCTTTAGTCAATATCTGTAAATTTCTGCATGTCGGCAGGTCAAAGCTCTTTTGTTTTCAATCTTTGAACATAGAGATTATGTTACCTTTTTTGCTTATATGCTGTTCTGTCAAGTATTGAGATTTATTTATTCTGTCGGCCTTCTATTGTAGGATGTCAAGGAAAATCCTGTGATGATATACATGAAAGGTGTGCCAGATCTTCCTCGATGTGGATTCAGCTCATTGGCTGTTAGAGTTCTCAAAGAATACAGTAAGTTTATACGCTATAAAGCGATATCTCTTGTTGTTGGATTTTGCATCACTTCCAAGTGTAGGTTTCTGACAGAGGTCCATGGGCCCTTAATTGGTTTTCATCTTCTTACCAATTAGTATGGTCTTTGCAGATGTTCCAATAAGTGCCAGAAATATCTTAGAAGATCCTGAGCTTAAAAATGCTGTGAAAACTTTCAGGTAATTTGATGCCAAATGGTCTATGGCTATGAAAATTATTTATTCACGAATTTATTTCCATTTTTTAAAAGGGATTGATACCCGATTCTAGATGCTAGGTGGCCATCTTTCGCCCTTTGATGTGATCTGAGCAATATCTTTTAACATTATCCTTGAGAGAAACCAGGGTCATTTGGGTAGACATATTGCTGATGGGATATCAGCTGTCTTTTAATATAATAAACTCGGGAATTGATTAATGTTTTATTCATAACTTCAGATGATATTTGAGTGTCCTGGCAGCTCATGCTTTTTTCTTGTGACTAAATGTGGTTGAAATTGGTTCTTTTCACTCTTATAGTATCGCGTTGACTTTTTTCTTTATGAAGTATGGTATCACATTGATTCACCTGGGTGATGCCAACGTTACATTGTTGGTGATGACTCTGTGGTTCTATAGTTATTTCAGGTATATGTAGGTTGTGTATCTATTTTTTTTTACCTATAAAATGGTGATCCTTTATTTGGTATATAATGATTGTATTTTAAAGAGCATTAAGTGATGTTATAGAACTTTACGAGTAGTTTATCTCTAAAGAACTCACAATTGAATCATCTGTACCGCGGAACAATTTCTTTTGATAATCGTGGTATCCAGGATAACGCTTCCATGCACCTCAACTAATTCCACGCGATACGTGTCCCCTCCCACCAACAATAGGTACGAGGTAACTCTATCCACCAATGGTAGGACGAATCGACACTTTAGTATTTCTGTCTTTGTTGGGATTGGACCTGAGACCTCATAGTTCTCAACCCACATTATTGACCACTAGGTCCCACACCCTTGGGTGCCCTGCAGAACATTATTTTGATTACACCAAAAAGAAATCTTGGTCATCTGTTTTTCAAGCTGTGTTGTCTGTCACCTTTCCCGAGCCCCTTTTTTTTCCCTGTCTCCATAGCATCTGTGGTACGCATAAAGGAATTATGACCCAAAACTCTCTTATACTCCCCTCAATTTCTTTCTCTTTTGCAGCCACTGGCCCACATTTCCACAAATATTTATCAGCGGGGAGTTTATCGGTGGGTCAGATATCATCCTCAATATGCACCAGGTAATTTGACTTGTTTATGTGAATCGAGTCCAACTGGTTAAGTGCAAAATGCTGATTGATTATTTTCTCATGTAGAATGGGGAACTCAAGGAAAAGCTGAAAACTATCGTGGATAACCAAGGTAAAGAAGAATGAGATACATTACTGCAGAAAGTAGTATTGGTCTGCCTAAGTGTCGAACTGTTGTAGTCCTTCAATAATTTGAGTTTGTAATCTTTAGGCCTGCGAGCTGTAATAAAATAGCACTTGATATACCGTCATCCATATATTTGTGGGAAAGATGAAGAATATGCATTTTTCATACTTCCATATCTAATTGATTGATTGTTCCAATACAATGTCTGTTGCTTGAAATTAGTATTATTAGTTTTTGTTAATGACAACACAGCAGTCACTATAAGGTGATTTTCTGGGTAGCCTCATGTTGGCAAAAAGGAGTCCTAAAAATTTCACAGGCTTTAAAAGGGTCATTTGGTGCATAGTCTTGGCATAAAAATTTAATATTGCTTTTATGCCTTGTTTGGTTGCTAATCCTACGATTAGTTATACCAAAATAAGTAATTAGTAATATAAAAGAATTATCCCTGCCCGGGGGTGGAATAATAGTATCACGATTAGTTATCCCCAGATAAAACAATGAAAATAAATATCTCTAACTCTGTAGAAATGTATAATGAAATTGCTTTAGTTGATCAAAGAGTGGCTTGGAGTATTGGTTGAGACTACTGGGATTTTGAAAATCTTTGGCTAGTTGGAAAATGGATGATGCTTTCAACTACACACCTTACACTTCGTATAGATGGTTGTTACTCGTTGTATTATATTGTATTGTTAGTTTAAATATAATATTTGTTTTGGTTGTTACTTAAAGTTCATTGTATCGTATTGTTTAAATTCATCGTTAGGTAACGGCGAAACAATCCATTTTGTGTAACGATCGATTTGGTGTGATAGTGTTGTTATCTTAATATTTTCTTCTCATTTTGACTTTATTTATCATTTAATAATTGTATTTTATCATATACCTTACATTTTCAGTAGTTCTACCACGTACTTATAATTTCTTGTAAGTTTATCATTCAAATTATGAATGTGTGACATTATGTAACGATGAAGAACAATATAATCTATCCTAACTTTGTATTCATTAAAATAATACACTATGATATGATACAATACAATATATTATGAAACAATACGTAACAACTATCCAAACAAAATGTAAACAAGGGTATGTGTGATGGAGAGATAGAGAATACACCATAAGCACAATATCCATTAATATTGATACAACATGATACAATGACTACCAAAATTCTGAGTGGAATTGAAGAAAACAAAATGTCTACAAGTGATGAAAAGAGAAACACATCCAAACCTTTATTTTCAAGACAAAACTGGTAGACTAAGTCCTAGAATTCACCAAAGGCATATAGTAATTAACTACATACAACTGTTAAAAGTGTATACACCCCATATTATTGCTTCCTCATGCATTTGTCCTCACTCCTGAATTACTTATAACATGAAACTCTTTGAGTCTTGAGTGAGTTCTTCATCGGCAACCTTCAAGCCCGAGCCTTGCGCTTAACCAACTACACACCTCATCCATTTCTCTTGGCACTGTGTAATGGCCAAGCCTGGAGAATAAGATGGTTGTTTTAGGAAACACTTCTTTATACCATTTAGAACTACATTATGCAAAGCAAAAAGAAGGGATACCCGTCGTATTTTTTGAATGCAAGGTTCCTGAACCCAGCTGAGTTCAAGACAAGGGTAGATCTCTCTCCGTATTTGTAAGGCACAACCTCATCACCTGTAAATTACAGAACAAAAGGGTAAAAGACGGTTATGAAGATTACAAGTTACTGATAGTCTAGAATCGAAATACAAACTGAAAACACTAAGAGCCTTCTCCATAACTGCTAGTTCTGTTTCTTGTGGTTATGGAGTAATAGAAACACCAAGGTAAATTTAGGTATCTTGTATTTCAGATCAAGTAAGGAGCCTCGAGGATTCAGAGAGACGCACTATGCACTGTAAAAGCTAAAAATGACTAAAAGGTTTTACAAGTATGTGCAAGTAAAGTACATACACATTCCATGACAGAGAAGAATGGGCAAGGACGAGGCACGTCTTGCAGCCTCTAGTGATCCTTCAATCTTGTTGCGCACGTTCCTGCACAATTCTAGTCGTTAAATCCTATATCTGTTTCTTGTCTAAGAAAAAGAAGAGATAGAGAACACAATCTTTACTCTTTTAGGTACCTCCCTTTTTATAGCACTCGAATAATAGAAGCTTTAGACATCTAGGAAGCTAATTCATAATACTAATGTTTTGCAGAATAAATATAATTTATCCAAAATCTAATGCAGATAATACTCCATCTTATTTCCTCAGCTACACAACCAAGTTTGAGATATGATATGCAATCAAACCTTGAACCAGGAAGCCACCCGCTTAAACCTATGATAGCCCTTAAGTTGACTGGGTAGGTGTTTCCATTTCCATATTTTCCTTGAGCAAAGCAAGTCGCTGAGTAGAGTGCCGTGGCTGCACCCATGCTGAAACCTCCAATACCAAGTTTAACTGTACCACGGTTTAAATTGCTCATCAGATCACGAATAAAACAGACCTAACAATACAAATATCTTACAAAAAATCAAGTAACCTTGCCACTCCAAACCTTTCAAAAGAGATAATTCTTAGCTAGGAGAAGAACTAAGCCAACAATATGAGCCACAAAAAATTGTTGGCTAATTAAGCATTCACAATAGTAAATAAGAACATTTGTTTATATACAGATTTTGGCGTACCAAATACACAGGAGAGACTGGTATTTAGGTCTACACTGAAGGATTATCTAGAACTTACCATCAGCAGGTTCAGTTGACAATAGGTTTGCAATATGTGCAACTGAAGCATCTAAGCCTTCAAAATCATCAGGACCGTCATCAGAAAGTTCTCCCACGTCAAACCCTGGAATAACATACAGGGGAGCATTTAATAACAGTTATTTAAATTAGCATGTGATACTTTTTGAGTTTCATTCTTACATGCAGTGCAAGGAAATCCACCGAGTATAGCTACAGGACGAGTTGGGGCGGTTGGACATATCCATTTGATCTGCAAGGTTACAAACAATGATTTAGGATGAAGACTAGGTTAAAGGAGTTGTATAGATGTAACCATGTAGACCAAAACTTAAGAAGTTATCCGAGCTCATTGCTTACGTTATGAAGGGGTAGGCTTTCCAAAAGTTGGGACCAACTGCATAAAGAAGCAAAGCAATCAGCAAATGCATTCACCATATCTCAATTTAGCCAAAGATAGCCAAAGTTAACCTATGAATCTTACAAGTGTGAGCCAACAAAAACATTTAACAATGATCACGGATAGATGGCTTATCATGGTGAACTCATTCAACAGTTCTGTTTCAAATTACAGAAAGAAAAGCAGGTACACCTAAGCACAAGAAAGTAACAATCTTTTGACATGTTAAGCATAAAATAGCAGCTTAAAAGACGAACAGATTTTACCTGGAGCCATTATCTCCCAGGCCATGTAACCAAACTATAGTAGCTTGGTGTTTCCCCTTGGGCCTCACTACATATGTCCTCCCAAACTCGAATGTCGTCCTAGAAGTTCTACTTCCTGTAATGTTATTTAACTAACTTATTAGTCCATACCAAATGCTTAACAACAACAACAACATATCCAGTGTGAACCCACAAGTAGGGTCTGGAGAGGGTAAAATGTACGCAGACCTTACCACTACCTCATAGAGATAGAGAGGTTGTTTCCGGCAACCCCTTCATACCAAATTCTTGAAGCCCAAAAAATGTTTAGCAAAGACATAATAAAACTAGATAAGTGGGCAAAAGTTTCCCAAAATGATTGTACCTAGTGTAATGTAAAAGTGGCTTTACTAAATCTATTGGCATGAAGACATAAGATACAACTACAACTACAACTACAACTACAACTACAACTAATATACCACAACCCCAGGCTAGTCAGAATATGTTATCTGAATCCCCACTATCCATGTCGCTTCATTTAAACTCATCTCAAGCAGAGCCAAGACTTGAACTTTATCCATTTTAAATTTTAGGAACCGAACATCGACTTCGAGCTCCGTACTTATACCACTACCAAGACATAAGCTAATTACTGCTCCCTTCGTCCAAATTAGTTGAATTTTTGAGTTTTTTTCAATGTTCAAAATAATTGAAAGATGAATTTTTGAAGTTTTTCCATATTTACCCTTTCATCAATTGAAGTTATATATTTTCTTTCTAGAAAATAAACTACACTAATATTTACGCTTCACAAAGGGCAATAGTAAAAAATATGATCTAAATTTTATCTTTAAATATTTTTACCTCACAAATTAAGTTAAAATGGGACGGGGAGGGAGTGTAACATTTTCAAAGGAGCAAAGAATAACCCTCAATGCTAAACTAGGTGGATATCAAGCCGTAGCAACAACAACAACATACTCAGCGTACGCATACTTGACTCCTGATAAAAGGGGCTATTTCCAATATCAAGAAGCAAAAAGAAAGAAAAGATTGTACATTGCAACTAACCAGAGCCAGTTGAAGGGTTTAAATAGCTCATATCACTCTGAACTGATGAAATGCAACCTTAGTAGTACTGTCTGAAAGACTAATGAACTGAGAAATGGCACTCAACTGCAATGAAGACAAGCCAAACCAGTAGTCCCTATTTATAAGAGTAGACCCCAAATAGAATAAGACATGTGAATATACAAAAAAAAAAAAAAATTAAGTATGTGTGAACCAGCTGCTTAATGTACAACCTAGAAACTTATAAAGAAATAAAATGGCATCCATGAAAAGGAAAAAGCAAGCAATCTTTTGAACAGAGTAAAAAAATTTAAAGAGAATCAAAACAGAGCAGAAAAAAATCATCCGTTGATTTTCCCCATTTCTAGAGTTACAGAGAAAGAATCTATGCCTGTTGGGCAGGGACAATAATAAATAAAGTAACCCACTGTTAAGAATATTACTGAAAACAAGAAAGAATAATACCAATTTTGTATTTTAAAAAATAGTATATGTCTTTCAATCATTTATTTATGTATTGTTTTGATGATTGATGGATACCCATTACCTTTTTTTTATTTTTGGGAAAAAAGTGAAATTTCAATCGTCCAATTTATCATCATTGTGACAATATTCAATGAAGCACTCGAAGAAGCAAGCACAAATTCCTTATTGTGATGATATATGCGGGCTGTGCCATTGGTTTTATTGTATTGTAAGTTTAAATATTATATTTATTTTGATTATTATTTAATTTATTTTTATATGATATTATTGAAATTCAACATGACATAAAGTTGAAAAATCACATTTTGTGTGAGAATCGATTGATGTTATTTTAATAATCTTTTTCATTTTGTTTTTACTTATTATTTAATAATTTTTCTCTATATTTTACCTATCTTTTAGTAGTAGCTTTACTCTGTACTCAACTTTTCTTGTAAGTTTCATCATTCAAATTATTGATGTGTGACATAATATAATGATAAAAAATAATACAATATATTCAAACATTATATTCATTAAAATAGTACTATTATGAAACAATACATAACAACAATCCAAACAATGTGTTACGTTCTAAATTTTGAAGCTTCCTATTGAAATATCTAGATTCGTCACTATATATACACATACGCACATGGCAGAAGGAGAGTGTCAACTACGATTTTAGCCGAATCCACTGGCTTTTGATTTAAATATTTATTGAATATGTATAAATTATTTAAAAATTTAATCATAAGTAACTTTTTTTTTAAAATTCTTAAAATTCGAAAAAATCAGACTTCAAATCTTAGGTATGTCACTCGCGCAAGCATACACAAACATTTAGTAGTAATAGTGAAAGAATAATTAAAATAATAGTTCTTTCACTAAAATGAAATTTAAAAAAGCTAAATATATATTTATGTGAAAACAGATAACTTTAAGTAAAGATAGAATATTAGCATTTTAAATTAAATTTCTTTTTAAATATAAAAATACTGGACAGATAAAGGTGTATAGATATGGTGACCAACCTGGAAATCTTTGGTACAACATTTGGAAAAAGTAAATGAACTTTTTATCTTCAAAAATTGTTTTTGTCTCTCTATATGGATTTGCCACCTATAAATTAGTGGCTCAAAGTCCTTTTCTATTTGTGCAAAGTCTAAAAATTCAAAGTCCAAAGTCTAAAAAACATCATGACCCTTTTTTTTTTGTTCGTTTTATACTTAAAAGGGACTCCACAACCACAAAAGTTGCATGTCTCTCCTCACTTCTTAATAATGAATTTTTGCAATCACTCGTCTATTCACTGGGTATGTTGTTGTACTCGTCTATTCATAATTTTTATTAAAAATGTATTTTTAAAAATGTGAGTTAATATATGTGGAATAAAATTCAATTAGAGAAACTTCATAAAGATAGTATAGGAATTTGTGAGTAAATGTTAAGAGATTTTAAAAAATAAAATAAATTGTGAAACACTTTAAGATTTTACGATCATCTTAACTTGATGAAATAAGACACAATAATGAAATTTTCATCATTGTGTAGAGCATAAATTGTTTCGAGAACTAATCTATTTTATATGAGTAAGTTAACTTTGATTAACTAATACGATTTCAAAGAAGAGTGTGCTCATGAAGGCACCAACCAGATGATGTAAATAAGTCCATAAACATACTAGAGAAGTAGTTGAGTATATCATAGTACATCGTCATGACTAACTCAAATTCTGGGAGACCAATCTAAAAGCGAATCAACATAAAATCAGCTGAAATTTACGATACGAATACGATGTCAAAGAGACTAACTAAATGTAACACAAAATTACTTTAAATAAGGATGTTGAAACTATTTTAAGGAATAAAAAAAGTTGACAATGGTATAAAATTAAAAAGAATTTTTCTACTAATACTATAACATATTTTTAAATGTTAAAAAATACCCATAAACATCCCATTCTATAAATCAATTTAATTATTTATAGTTTTTATTACAAGATGAGATATTTTTTAAAACAAAAAGATATAATAATGTGATAGTCCATATGGCTTCCCACTGTAAGGCAATGTGGGGGCACATAGGAGATGGATTCCTCGGCCCATTATGCGCCGCTTAGTCTTGTCCCCATGGGCCCTTCTTATTGGTGCATCATGGAATCGTGGACTTAAAACTCAAGGGAATCCTTGCTTTGCATGTGGGAAAAAATTATCCAAGTACATATATTATTTTATTATAATTTTTTTTAAAAATTATTATTTACAAAAACATTTTTAAAAAAATCTTGGATATATTATTTTTCTTTCGCTAATACATTTCTATCTTTCTCTCTAATATATCCATCTCAATTTTGATACATAAATCTCATATCGAATATATCGTTTCCTTATTTATTCGAATGTCCTATCATTATCTGATAAATTTCTCTACTATGTATCCAGAAGTCCAGTGATATATCCCGAATTTATTAAATTTTCAGGAACTTTTGTGTTTTGAAAAAAAATAAAGAAATAATGTAATTACTCTATTTCTCAACACTACAATATGTATGTAAGTCATACTTAAAGTGGACGACGAAATATTAATTGTGCGTTTGATTATAGAATTTGAGATTTTATAATTAATACTTTTAATGGTGTGAATTTTTTTTTTTAAAATGTACGATTCTACCAAAAAAAAAAGGTAATATCATATTGCATATTGAGGGTGTTTTTGTGCTGTATATTTCAGCAATATCCTCATAAAAACATAGAAATCTGATGACAATACCTTGTGAAAAGTACATATTTAAGATGAATTTGAATGAAACAAAAATCACATAGACCATGATTGAAGTTGTTGACTTTAAACTAGAGAATTATCATTCAGATGTTGAAACAATATATGCTTAGCTTGCACAATTTTTTTAAAAAGCATAAAAAAAATATTTTCAAGTGAAAATAAAAAAACAAATGCTGAATACCCTTGGTTGAATCTCGTCCAAGGTAGGTATCTATGTTCTAAATAAAAGTAAAAAATCATACACCAATTTAGGACAAACAATGTTCTATGTTGTACCTCTAATTGTTCAATAATGTTCCATGAAGCTTTATCGAGATCAGAAGCAAATTGTGCAAAGGACAACAATGCTTTTCATACATATAGAAAAGAAATAATTTCAAATATATAGAAAAAATTAATTAATTTACGACAAATATAGCTCGTGTTTTATTTATATAAAAAATAGGTCAAATTGGCGAAACTATGCAATATAGTTTGTCAAAAATTATGGAATGCATATACTGATTATACATAAATGAACTATACACTAAATACACACTGACTATACATGCCTATACAATGAAAGGATTTTTTTTATAATTATTTTTATTAAAGCGTTCCTCAGTGTAATTATCTCTATAAAAGATATTTTTAAAATTTACAATCTACAACACATCAGATTAAAAAGAATTATTGACACAGATAAAAGGCAATATTTATTTATCTTCAAACTATAAATTAGTTATAAGTCCTTAATGCAAGGGCGTTGAATTTTTTAATAAAAATCTTGACTTCGCAGCTAGCATAGCAAATGTATTTGTTAGCTTGTCGAAGTGATCTCAAAAGATTTGGAGTTTGCGAACACAACAATTATTCCGTTGAAAAGAAAGTTTTTCTTGAAAAGTAATTATAATGAAATCTTTTGAATGTCAACTCCATTACCCACTTAAAAACGAAAAGTATCATCCATGTTATAGTAGCAAAATATAATTAAATACGATGATAAATTAATAATCATATCTCTTGATACTCAATTAGAATCAAGATCAGGTTTGGTGGGGTTAATTTTTCAGTCTAGGACAAGATATGCTGTTGCCACTAGTATATGGTTTGTTAGTTTTTTTGGTTTTCCATCGTTGTTTGGTGCTCAATTAATTTGAAAAATTTTATTATGGAGGATAAAATGTTTCCTGTCAAAAATATTTTTATTTGGAATTATATCATTTGCTATCCCAAAAAAAGAAATTATTTAGAAGTGATTACTTTTTTATTTTCCTATCCCACGTTTTAAACTATTCTCATGTGCTTGTCATATATATACTCTAACAGTATCAAGAAGAAAGAGACAGTGTTTCAGTAAATTTTTTTATGTCATTTAGAGTATAATATACTCAGATGGGTCAAAGAGGGAGAAATTGTTTGATACTATCGGTTTATATAGATACCATCAAAGTTAAGACTGTGACTTTTTAATATATAAAATTGTGATTTTTAATAATTTTGTCTTAATCGTTTCTTATTTATTTTCTTAAAAAGAAAGCACAATTTTATATGATACCGATAAGGTATCACTATACTAACCGAATATCATATAAGATTAAGTTTTGTCCTATGTGATACTGTTATGGTATCATATACCGATAGAGTCTTAATAGTTTCTAATTTATTTCTTAACAAAAGATCTCAATTCTATATGATACCGATAATATCAATATACTAATGGAGTATCACAAATGATTAAGTTCAGTTTCATATGATACCACTATTAGTATCATATATCAACAGAGTATCACAGAATAGTGATGCTAGGGATGACAATGGGGTGGGTGCTGGGCGGGTTGACAAATTTTTTAAACCAACCCTCCCCGCCCCGCAAGATGACTTTTTTTTCATTTTCAATCCACCTTGCATCGCCCTGCATAAACCCGCCCGCCATAAATCCGTCCCGCTTAAATTTTAGAGTTCTTTTATTTTTTAATCGAATTTAGTTTTTTTTCCGCTAATTAACCTCTCAACAACTAATTAATTATTTTTAGTTGATATTTTAACAATTATTTCTTAGTCGTTACTTAAAAGTTTCTAATTAACATTTTAAAAATTAATAAATTTACCGAACATGTCTAGTTAAAATTTTAGAATTTTTTTTTAAGTCAATGTTTAATATAAAAAACTTATATCTTTGTTTTTTACTAATTACAAAAATTTAATTTTTTTAAATTCCTATTTGATGTTTTAAACCCGCAACTCATCCCGCTCCGTATTAGTTTTAAAAATAGCTAGTTCAACCCGCCCCACACCCGCATAGCTCTAAACCCACACCGCACCCGCCTCATCCCGCCCCGTTATCATCCCTAAGTGATGCTGATGCACCAAATAAGAAAAATAAAACTAAAGTAAGTGAATAAATAGTTTGGGTGATTCGTTTTTAGTAAATTCATTTTATGTTTTTTTTTTTTATTTTATGGCTCAAACTCAATATCTTCGATTAAGAATAGAGGAGTATTCACCGTTCTACGCAACGACACTAGTATATAGCTAGCACCTTTTTGTTTTGTCCAGATTTGAGAAGATAAATACTATTTTAATAGTTGTAATTAAAAAATTAAAGTAGTTGATTTATAAAATTAGATGAAGGAAAAACTGGCCTGAATGAGGAAATTCCTTTTCAACTTGTAAATGATGTGTGACCCTTTTTCCTGTCTTTTTGCACATTTTGTTGTACACGGTTGCAATTTTCTTGTGTGACCTTTATTCCCTAATGCCATTTGGAACGGTTGTAACTAAAAGACCCGAATCTTATTATACTTTAACTTTTATATATAGGCAGTGTAAAGGTAATTATAAGTTTGTTTGTAATAAATGCAGACTAACTTGAAAGGTATGACAAGTAAATTCCTACATCAAGTCAAATTATGTTAATGGTGTAAAATAACTTAAAATACTGTTAATGTGTGTAAATACATATTCTAAATATACATATTTGTATAAGTTACATAAAATTCGTACTAAAATAAAAAAACTTCAATATATCCCAACCATTTGCATATTTACTAAAATCTATTAAAATGACCATTATGCGAATACACTGACACATATATGATTCATAAGTCATGATTTTCGGATACACTGACAAATACATGATTCATAAGTGGTAATTATGCGGATTCATAAATCATGGTTTGCAGATACACTGACACTCATACATAATTCATAAGCTAGTTATGCGGATACACTGACACTCATACTGATTCATAAGTCATTTATACAGATACACTTGTAAAAAAGAGGAATTTTAGAAATTTATAGAATATTTAAAAATAATAAAACATAATATATGTATTTTCATAAATTTTCCATATTTTAATTCTATGTAAGGCTTGTTTGGTAGTGGAAATACATTTTTTTTAAAAAAATCTTTTTATTTGTTTATGTTTGATTGTTCGAAAGTTTTAGAGAATACTTTCAGTAGAATTCTTTTTTTAAAAAAAAATGACTTTTCTAAAATGACAAGTTACATAGTGACATTTCATATTAATATTCTCTAGTTAGCTTTCCAACATATTTCAGTCCAATCCGATGAATCAGTATTTTAAGGTTAAATTATTGAAATAATTTCAAATATATATAATAAATTAATAAATTTATAATAAATATAGTTCTCCTTTATTTATATAAAAAATAGTCCAAAATCATAAAAGATATACATGATTATATAATATAACTTGTCAAAAGTCATAGTAGTATACATTAAGTATACAATATAGATTACTTATACATGCGTTATATATTGAATATATATTACGATATACTCAAAAACTGAACATTGTTTGACTATACATGAAATATACATTGATTATACGTGCTTATACATTGAATGACTATTTTTTTGATAAATATTTTGATCGAACAACCATATAGTCCCTAAATTTATTTCAAGACATATAAATATGTCATTCTTTTTTGGATTGACTAAAAATAAAAATAAGTCATATAAATTAAGATAGAAGAAATAATAATTTTTTTGGCTTACTTAGCAAACAATAGAAAAACATATGGTCGACCTTTTTTTTAAAAAAATATGTATATTTTTCTCCATATCAAATATGTAATTTCTTTTTTTTTAAAAGAAGAATAACAAAAAGGAAAAAGCCAAAGAAGGTTGGCACTTAGCAGGATAATATTATTCCATGACCTAACCTGTTAATTTTTGCTGATTAGAGTGAGTTGATCAATGCATGAATCATCCCCTTTAGCTTTTCATTACTCCTAATAATGCATGAATCATCCCTTTCTCAAACAGAGGCTTTGGGTTCCAAATTTTATAATGAATAGTAGGGTTTTATTACTCCCTCCATTTCATTGATACTCTTTGACTTGGCACGTTGTTTGAGAAAAAAGTAAGACTTTTGAAACTTATGGTCTAAAATCATTCTGAGATATTTGTGTGGCTGAGAATCATTTCATTAAGGGTAAAACGGGAATTTTAAGATTAAATTGTTTCCAATTAGAGTAAGATGACATTCTTTTTGGAACAGACTAAAAAAGAAAAGGTGCCACGTAAAATGGGACAGAGGAAGTATTAATTTTTTCTTACACATAAAAACATTTACTAAGACATAAAAGATAACAAGAACTTTATTAAGAAAAAAAAATGAAAGAGAGTTATTTTCCATTATATGCTTGACTTATTATAAGATTTTTTATTTTATGTAATTGAGTCAAGATGGATATGTCAAATATTTATTATTATTATTTTATTTGTGAGGAATTGTAACTAGCTAGGAAAAGAACAATTTTGTCGTCATGTTTGCTATTTTCTCACATGAATTATTTGCGGGTAACTAACTGTCATCTTAATTAATTGATCACTCATAAAACATTGATTTTCAATTTAATAAATATAGACCATCTACTTATAAAATAAAAAAAAATCAAAGACACCATCTATATTTATATATAAAAATTACAAGTTGTAGTTTTAACATGAAGTTAATTTCTTAAAAGATCACTCAACTTTGAGAATTTATCTAGCAAAGTCACTAAATTTTATTTTGTAACATATAATCACTCAACTAGGCATTTGTGTAAACAAAATCACTCAAATAAATTAATTATAAAAAAGATTTGACATTAATTTTTTTATATTATTTAAATACGATATCGCAAAATATTTTTTTATATTATGTAAATATGAATCTACAAAAAAAAAATAACTTTTGTAAGCTAATTAATTTAAATTAATTTACTAGTATAAAATTACAAATATAAAACATAAAATCAAAAAAATAAATGAAAATGATTAAAAGGATTTGAGGGGATTGAGGGATAATTTAGTCATTTAGGGGTCGTTTGGTTTGAATATAAGTTATGATGGAATAAATTATGTTGAGATTAGTAATGATGGGATAAGTTATGTTGATGTTATTTCTTATTGAGTGTTTGGTGTGTTGGATAAATTTTAAGAATATTATGCTTATTTACAAAAATACTCTTTACTTTATTAGTTTTTAATGTATTTTTCTTTTTTGCTAATTTTAGTTATTCAATATTCATTTTTAAAATAAATCTCTCATCTTATTTTG
>DF360089.1:8081-37347 GCA_000787875.1 Solanum virginianum | reverse complement strand
CTTTAAAAAAAATTAATTTACAAATAGAACTTGCATTTTTAAGTTTGTTAAAGTAAAAAAGGATTTATGAAAAATCAAAATATGAAAAACATAATAATTAGCCAATAAAAATTATACTATATTGTAATTTTTTAATAGAAAAATATGAAAAAGAATTCAGATTATTATACCATCCCTTAGAAGGGATAACTTATCCCAGGACTATTTATTAGTCCCGGGATAAGTTGTCCCTTCTAAACCAACCAAACAGACATTTAAAAGGGGATAAAATTTTATCTCGGGATTATTTTTTCATTTATCCCTTACACCAAACGACCTCTTAGAGGTCTCATCCAAAGATTGTTAAACCTTAAATTAGTTATTCCTACATTTTATAGGGATAAATAAGACATTACATTAAATATAACTAATCCCTCAATTTAGTTAAATAGAATAATAAAATAATAAATTTATTAAACTAAATTCTAATTCAGAGACTACACTTATTAATACTGCCTACCAAACAGGTCCTTAATATCACAAGTTAATTTAATTCAAGACATGTTTAAATCATGAGTTCAACTCAATAAATATAATGTGATATTTTATGTAGTCATCTAATTTGTTGAAGAATCAGGTTTTTCAGTTGCCTAACAAGAGGTAAAATGCAAAATGTAATTAATACAAGAAATTTTACGGTGAAAAATTCTTGCTCAAAGGACATTATTCTCATAGAATTTGCCTAAAATAAACAACAGAAATCAAGCAATTTTTAAATTATAACTCTATTATTAGGGGGACTAACTCCATATAACATTACCCTTCCTAATTGTAACTGTCCACTTTAGGATTATAGCTCAACAAAATTCCAACACTTGACCTGTTTAAAATTTATTTCAAGACAAAAGTACGAAATAAATTATACGTGGAGAAATGTATCACGATCTAACCCAAATATCCCGATGTTGAGGGGTTTATTAATTGTAGAGGATCACAAATGTAAGTACTGTCTTGACAAGAGCTTTGCAGAAAAAAAGAACATATAAACAACGTAATTAGATGCTTTAATTAATCATTAAGTTGTGATGTGACTGTCTATAATGGAGATGACATAACAAAAATGGAATTTTAATGTCACTTCGCTTTAGTTCACGGGAATACTATAACAGTAAAGACATAAAATTATTTTTCCTATTATAAAAAGACAATATAAAATTATTTGTGTAGGTTGCGAAAATGAGGATGTTGAGCTGAATGTGTGGGCATATAAGGGGTGATAAGATTAGGAATAAGACTATTCAGGAGAAGTTAGAGGTGGCATAGGTGGCAGATAAGACGAGGGAAGGGAGACCGCAATGATTTGAACATGTGCAGAGAAGAAGTATCGACATTTCTATTAGGAGGTGCGAGAGGTTGGATTTAAGGGTCATGTGGAGGGGTAGAGGTAGACCAAAAAAGTATCGGGGGAGGTGATTAGACAGAATATGGCTCAACTTTATCTCACCGAGGACATGACCTTTAATAGAAAGGCGTGAAGGTTGCGTATCAGGGAAGAAGACTAATAAGCTAGTAGGGGTATAATGATGTCTGATCTTGTGCTATAGTAGGTTGATAGGATTAATCGTGTATTTATATTTGGTGTTGTTATTGTCCGTCTTATATATATTACTTTTATTGCATTTATATATTATCTTTTGTTCTCCACTTTATATCTAGTATCTTCTGCTTTTGGGACCTAATATTTCAGAGACGAGAGGGTCTCTCAAAAATAATCTCTCTATAGGTAGTGGCAAGGTCTGTTTACATCTTACCCTCTCCAAATTTCACTTGATATTTCATAGACGAGAGGATCTCTCAAAAATAATCTCTCTATCTCTGAAATAGTGGTAAGATCTGTTTACATCTTATCCTCTCCAAATTTCACTTGTAGGTTTCACTGAATATGTTGTTGTAGGAATTTCCCTAGAAAAAAAAAGTAAATGCTTGAAACTTGGAACGCTAAGTTTTCTAGGAGGTTCGACACATAACTTGCCACGTTAATGCTTTTTACTCCTAATTCCACAACAGTATAAAAACAAATCACCATAAAAGAATTTTAACTATCAATAAAATAGCTAGCAATATTCTTTGGTATTTGTCCATAATTGGTAAAATTTCTTTGTTTGTTTTTATGATGAGAATGAATTCCATTTTTATTCCCATTACACTAATGTATCTTTCTTTTCTTAGCTATCCTGACCCTTGCAAAGTAATTATTCCTTATAATAAGATATCGAAATTTTGCAGGACTCTATAAGATGAGTCCTATTTTAGTCAGGGTTTCTTGGAAGCTGCTCAAATCTAAACCCTAATTCATGCCTATATAAATGGTACAAATCTGTTACTCCCTTGATTCTTCTCTCATAAAATTTGTCAGGATTTCTTGGAGGCTCCTAAACCCTTGATTCTTCCCTCATAAGATTTCTCAAGATTTCTTGGAGCTCCTCAACCCTAAACCCTTAGAGTTGAGCAACCTCCAAAAAATCCTGATTAAAATAGAACTCATCTTGTAGAGTCCTACAAAATTTCAATGTCTACACTTATTACTATGAGTCACGAATATTCATGCACCATAAGTATTGTATTGTGCTTAATTATTCTTTAAACTTCGAACCAGAATATGAAATAATTGCTTGTCCAGAGTAATGGAAATAATAGAAAATTTGCTTTAACTGAGAAAAATATCCATTTTGTACCAGAAAAGGAAATATTTCTATTCTCTCGAATTGTCTCATCTGTTCCAACTTTTTCTATTGTTATTTTTTGCTTGTTCATCTTGATAATATGCTTCACTTTATATTCCTTTTTGCCTTTCCCTATAAAGGAATTCGATAGATGTTCGTTATTCCAGGTTTGAGCCTCCTGGAAGCTAAACTTGGGTAACAATCATGGTAACACGTATCCTTGATCTTCCATTCAATGACCACGACCAAATATACAACGATGACATACCCAGTGGGATCCCACAAATGAAGTTTGAGGAAGGTAAAATGTACGCCTTTACCACTACCTCATAGAGATATAGAGGCATTTTCGAAAGACCCTCGACCATGACAAAGTATGATGTCAGTTTTAACTTTAAAAAAGAAAGTGTTACGGAAGCATGTTGCAGCAGTTTGGTGATGATGACACATCATTTTGTTCAAGTACAAGTTGTGCCATCATGAGCACTTCAACAAAACAAAAAGGAACACTTGCAAGAAAATCCAATATGTGGCTATTGATTATTGAGCTCTGCATTTGGAGAACCTGGGTCTGGAATTCTAATAGACCATGCCACGTCTAAGTAAAATCTAAAAGCAAAACTATTCAATTTAACTGCTGCCACAGCAGCTGTAAGAACAATTGATCCACTAAAAGCAAACAAAACCACAGAACTTTGGAATGCTGTGTTTGTAGATCAAGAATATCTCTTATCATCTCAACCAGATTTATTCCGGCAGAAAAGCTGCAAGCATTTCAGTGATGATCATCATCGCCATGTCCATCAGGAGGTCCTCCAGGGCCAACCACCTCCAACTGCACAGAATTAGAATCATTCCCAGTATGAGCTTCATTATGAGTACAAGCTTAAGAAATTAAGGTCCGCATGGATAACAATTTGCCTAGAATTAGAGCATTTACAGCTCAGATTCCGCACTCCCTCTCCCCTCCTCCCTCTGCTCTCAAAAATTGGATGGAAAAAAGGGGGAAAATTAGAATCACCCCTATTGGTTCACGAAATCCAAAATTCCCCTGATTATGAAATGCCTTGGCCTTTCACGGCTCTAAAAGTTCCCTAACAGACTAGAACTTGACAATATCGCCCAAGAATACAGAAATTCTGCACTTACCACAAAATACTGCTTGCATACAGGGCATTCATGTGGCTTGCCCTTCTCTAGCCAGAACCAAACAACATCATGCTCATCTTCTGTTAAATTAGAAAACGACTAAGACGATCAAGCGAACTGGCTAAAGGAAAAAAAATCAGCAATAGACACATTTTTTAATCTGAATCTGTAATGAAGACTTACCGCCTTCATCTCCTGGACATCCTACAATTCTTTTGTCGTAGTAGGACTTAACAACAGCTGGTGCTTCCTGCATTTAAAATATATTCAAATATTTATCATGTTCCCACACATCTAACTAGAAAGATGAACAACTTCATGTTCTAGCTTATATCAATCTAAAAAATGTCTTCACATAATCCTTTTTTTTTGTTGATAAATAATTCTTTATCCTGAATCATACATAAGAACCAACAGCAGGCCACATCTACATTAAATTTTTCTGCAGACTCATAAGCGCACAATGTGTTTTACATTAGCAGATCTCATCACTGACAGAAACAAAATAATTACATTCGAGTGTTTTAAAATGTGCAACACAAAAGTCGAGGGGAAATTCTTTTAGTCACAACAAAATAAGATTGGAGACCTACATGCTGAGAGAACCGGATTCAGGTATGAGCTTGACATGACTACATGAGTAGGTTCACAATTTGACAAGTTTCTAGTGGTCTATTTTTTTTAATTATTTTTTTTCTGAATGGTGCAAATGGCATTTAATTGATGTCAAAACACCACTAAGTGCTGTGATATTTACAACATCAACAATAGAGAGGGTTAAAAGAGTGAGAGAGCGAAAAACAGCAGAAAAAGTAGATTTGCTGACAATTGGAGCCTCATCTATACATGCAGCAGTTCTAAAGCGTCCAGTATGGTATCAACGTTTCTGGTGAAATCTAATAGATCTGGTCAAAATACCCATACTCAGGCAAATTGAAGTTTCATTGTGACAACACTCTGAGAATTTGTAGTAATAAGTTTCAGCTACTCACACGATAGAAATGGTTATGCTGCACAATTCTACCCGCATACATGTGCACTTATTCACACATGTACATATCTTTTTGTTGGTAGGAGATTATGTCTTATCCAAAATAACATTTAAAAATAAAATGACAAGTTAAAAACTGCATTGCTGACAAGTTACAACCCATCTAAGCATGATCATATTTTAAGATTGATGAGACTCGAACTAAAGTTAATGATAGGCTGGAGGCTTGGAGACACGCCTTGGAGTCCAAAGGATTCAAACTGAGCAGGACCAAAACAGAATACCTAGAGTGCAAATTCAATGTTGTGAGGGATGAAACAGGCATTGATGTGAGGCTTGTCACTCAGCCTATCCCCAAGAGGGAAAGCTTTAAGTATCTGGGGTCCATCATCTAAAGTAGGGGCGATATCGACGATGATGTCACGCACCGTATTGGGGCAGCATGGACAAAATGGAGGCTTACCTCTAGAATATTGTGTGATAAGAAGATACCACCTAAATTCAAAGGTAAGTTTTACAGAATGGTGGTTAGACCATCTTTGTTGTATGGGGTAGACTGTTGACTAATAAAAAATGCACATGTTCAGAAGATGCAGGTCGCAGAGATGAGGATGTTGAGATGGATGTGTGGTCACACCAAGAGTGATAAGATTAGGAATGAGATCATTCGAGAGAAGCTAGAGGTGGCTCATGTGGCTGATAAGATGAGGGAAGCAAGACTGCGATGGTTTGGACATGTGCAGAGGAGTATCGATGCTCTTGTTAGGAGATGCGAAAGTCTGGATTTGGGAGTTACACGAAGGTTTAGAGGTAGATCGAAGAAGTATTGGAGGGAAGTGATCAGACAAGATATGGTGAAACTTGATCTTACCGAGGACATGACCTTAGATAGGAAAGAGTGGAGGTCGCGAATTAGAGTAGCAAGCTAATAGGTTAGTAGGTTGATGTCTGGCCGTCGAGTAGTAGGAGTTGTCCGGTGTTGTCTTTATCTGCCTTATATATGTTAATTGTCGTGCATTTACTTGTTATCATATGTTTTTCATTATTAGTCGCTCTTTCTGTTCACTTTCTCTTTCACTTCCTTTCCTGTTTTCATATCTAGTTTATTCTGCTTATGGGTTTTTGTGACGAGGGTTCCCAGGAAACAGCCTCTCTACCTCTATGAGGTAGTGGTAAGGTCCACATACATTCTACCCTCCCCAAACCCCACTTGTAGGATTCTACTAGGTATGTTGTTGTTGTACACATGTTGACAGAGAATGCCATCCGAAATGATCAGTTTTTGTTTCCATGTACGAGCAAATTACAAAAATTGAAAAGATTTGTGTATGTTGTTGTTGTACACATGTTGACAGAGAATGCCATCCGAAATGATCAGTTTTTGTTTCCATGTACGAGCAAATTACAAAAATTGAAAAGATTTGTACTCCGACGTAGTAGAATGTGAAAAAGCATTGGGAAATGAACATAAGCACGTCACCTAGGCACAATAATTGAATGATAAGAACACTAGCCATTAGAGCTCATATGTCATCTAACAGCTAGCAACAACAACAACAACATACCCAGTAAAATCCCACAAGTGGGGTCTGGGGAGGGTAGGATGTACGCAGACCTTACCTCTGGGAACCTTCATCTCAAAAACCCATTGACAGAATAAACTAGATATGAACCAAATAAAAGCACATGACAAATACAAACATACATACGGTACGATTACACAAAAAACAACAAATAATTACAACATATGTTATCAGACTCTACCTACTCCACCGTACTAGATCCGTAGGGCTAACTAACCACCTAACCTACCGACTAATTAGCCTGCTACTCTAATTCGAGACCTCCACTTCTTTCTATCTAGGGCCATGTCCTCAGTGAGATTAAGTTCCGCCATATCATGTCTGATCACCTCCCCCAGTACTTCTTCGGTCTACCTCTACCCCTCCGCGTAGCTTCTAACACCAACCTCTCGCACCTCCTAACAGGAGCATCGACACTCCTTCATACAAGGAGATAGCATTGACTACTCATTATTCCACAGCATTAGACATATATGATGAAGAAGTAAGCAACACTGCACTTTAATTAAATAGATTTATTCTTATCATGTTCATGTTTAAATACAGAAAATGATCTGAAATATCCTTGAACTACGCGAAATTGAACAAAAATGCCCTCAATTAATAGATTGGTCTAAAAATGCTCATGCCATCAATAGTTTGGTCCAAATACCCTTATTGAACCACTGGGTCTGTTGTTGTTAAGTAACAATAGGGACAGTTTGGACTAAAATATTGATGGCGGGGGCATTCTCAGACCAAACTATTAATTGAGGGAATTTTTGTTTAATTTCGCACAGTTCAAGGGCCTTTTGACCCTTTTTCGTTAGAAATATGATTACACTTGCTTGAAGCAAGAATAGAAATGAGAGGAAATGGGACAAGATTCTACTCCCCCATTTGGTCAGAAAATGAAGTGAAGAGAATTCACAGTCCTATCTTTTCTAACCCTTTCAAAATTGACATAAAGGAGGTGAAGCTCATCTACTTACACTTCACTCATGCCCAAAAACATATGGGAAGTAAACAAACTCACTCCAATGCCCCTCCCTCTCTTAAAGGAAACACAGTATCATGTTTGCGATGGAAGTTTGAAACAATAATCCAGGTCTTACTACTTATGATGGATCAAACGTTGCACCATGGCATGTTCCATCAATGAAAGAGGGAAAGCAGCAACCACGTATGGCCTATTACTTCACTTAAGAAAGTCGCCGTGGTTTTATGAAAAATTCAGAACTAAATATGTGAAGGAACAAAAACTGGAATTTTTCAAGGCAGAAGTGTGCATTTTCTTTCAGATACTTGTATTATACATATCCTACAAATTAATACTGAATGGGGGTTAAACTCAATATGACCTAATAGAATTGTACTCATACACATTGCTAGAATATAGAGAAAGTGAGTCAAATGCCTAAAGAACAGCTACTTAGTTCTAACAATACCTATCCTTGAGAAACACACATAATCCATGATAGGGAGAGCTAAGCATCACCACAAGTGCAAACTACTGACTCAATCTAATACAACAATACACATCAGATAAGATAAAACTACTTCATTAATCGACAACAAATGTAACAAGTACAAGAAGTAATAACCTGCTGTTTGCCAACTTATATTCAAAACAAATATCCAGACTGACCTTTGTGCCAAAGGGACCCTCAGGAAAGTTAATGCTGAGAAGATCCTTTCCCTAAGCAAGAAAAAATTTACACATATCAAGTATCAGTTATAGTCAAAACTACACTTAAACAATATATTTGAATAAGAACTATTAAGTACAACCACAACCAAACATATAGAATCAAAATCCTAAAAGGATGAAGCTAACTCACTTGAATCTCAGCTTCAAGCTCTTCGCGCTCGTGACCAGTAGCAATTGGCATTACATCCTCCACTTTCTTAGCAACATTCGCTGTTCCACATAACAACGATTTCCATTCACAACAAAAACAAACCAAATATACATACATGCTCATATACATATGTGAATAAATGAGTAAGATCTGATGAAATTAGTATTACCAGAAGCAGTAGTGAATTGTCGAGAGAATAGAGGAACCGTAGGCCGGAAAGCCGCCGGAGGAGAAGATAAAGAGGTGGCGGCGGCGGAAAGCCGATTGGTTTTAGCGGTAGATCGGAGTGGGCTGAGAGTCCGAAACTGGGAAGAAAGTCTTCTCCACATGATTTTCTTCAAGGAATTAGGGCTCCGATTTGATCTCAGGTGTGGATGAGATCAGTAGTTCCTTTTATTACTATTTGCTCTCTCTCTTCCCCGTTGTTGATGCTCGTTTTTTGGAAGCAACTTTTTTGAGGAGTGGAAAATGTGAGAGCATAAAGGTGGCACAGGCCCGAAGCCCATGGGTTGACTCGCTCGTGCGACAATTTCTCACTAGTGTGGATGGATACCTCTTTTGTGAATTTCCTACTTTAACTAAAACTTGCATTTTTTTTTCTCTAAGGAGGAATACTACTAAATTCACATTTAAATGTTTTAAATCGCTATAGAGGTGGAGTCACAATTTCAATTAATTAAATTCTAAACTTAATATTTATACATATTTAATGAATTTCTTAACACATATGTTTAAATAAAATTTATTTGGTTCGATCGAATTCGTACCTGAACTTCTAATTTCGTCCCTTATTGACTGATTGCCCAACAATTTAAGAATATCATGATCAAATAATTCAACAACTAAGCCCAAATCAGATCAACAAAATATAACATTACCTTTTCATGTTTAACTCAGGATTAATTCTGAAGTATTTTTTCAATTGTCAAACCTTAATATATTGTTGATTATAGTTTCAAATGGTGAAGTCAAGATTTCAGCTAATTGGATTCTAAATTTTAATATTTTTGTATATATTTAATGAATTTCTTAACACAAATATATTATTTAAATAAAATTTACTTAGTTCAACCGAATTCGTATCTGAACTTCTAGCTCTGCTCCTGATTGATTGATCTAATAATTTAAGAAATTAATGATCAAATAAGTCAACAACTAAGCCCAATTTAGATCAAACACAATTATGGTCATTGATAACAAAAGTCATCAAGGGCATCATCAGCATTTATCAAACAACAAAACATATATACATGATAATAAAGAAAGTAATAGGCATTAATTATATTAATCCATAAATAGAACAATAATTGCCAAGATTTGTTCATAAATATAGCACTAGTACATGACATATTGGATTTAGGACCCGACTACAATTTCTTGAAAATGATTGGAGCTCCATATTGTGGACACAGGAATATAAGAATCGTAGGAGCATGTTGGTAAGTAGGAGCAAGTTGAAAGGAGAAGCGCATCAAGATCATAGAGATCGCTAATTTAGCTTGTATGATAGCTAAATTTTGTCCAATGCAGTGGCGAGCGCCTAAGCCGAAAGGCATGAATGCCATGGGGCTTTTCGCTGCTTGAGCGACGCCGCGAGCAAATCTTGCTGGATTAAATTCATTCACATCGTCTCCCCATAATGCTGAATCATGATGGATACCTATAGTCGGTATCAATAGCTCTGTCCCTTGAGGCAACTTCAAGTTCCCCAATGTTGTCTCCGTTTTGGCCCGGCGGAGTGTTGCTGCAAGAGGTGGGTAGAGTCGGAGGGATTCATTCAGGATCATACCAAGCTGCCATTACAAAGTTGAACCACATGAATTTGTTTTTTTTTAAATCAAAACAAAAGTGAATTAGGTGTAGAACTTAATGCTTACCGTCTTAAGCTTTGCAATATCGTCCTTAGATGGGACATCACGTGTTCCACAGATGTTGAAGACCTCGTCACGTGCAAGTTGCTGCCAGTGAGGATTCATGGCCAATAGAATGGTCGTCCATGTCAGCAAATTTGAGGTTGTATATTTGCCAGCTAAGAACATTGTCTTGCATTCCTCTACAATGTCATCAAGTTTGCAATGAGTTGAATTTCTAGCTTTGATCATTACTTCCAACAAATCCTTTGGACCTTCCTCCTGTTGATGGCACTCCAAACTCTTTTGCCTATGCTCAATTAGCTTCACCAATGAATTTCTAACCTTTCTGTCTAATCTCCAAGAAATTATGTTCTTCTTAGTTGGCAAGACCCTGTAAATATGTAAAGAAATAACAATTTGAGTTATGTCGATGTTTCTGAAATTTAGTAGGCATTTAAATTTAAAGTTGTCTATGTATATAAGTTGTCAAATAAGATCTTGAACCAAACTCACATCCCAAAGTTCTCATTATCATTGAGGTGAGATTCATTTCATTCATCATCCCGCCAAGGTTCTCGCCCTTCATTAATGTGAGCAAGATTCATTATTCCACTCATTGTCCACTAGCTCTTGCTATGCCCAGATCCAGACATTTAGGATTCCATTGTCCAGTCTGGTGCATGCATATTTATAATTATGGATCGATATTTCCACCCCGACAATTGTTCGGGAGCTAATTTGGTGCCTACATCGAATCAGGTCTAGATATGATATCACGTCAAATTATATTTTAGTGCTAACTCACACTTTAAAAGTTAGGTCAAAGAAAGAACAATTGCTCAAATCTTATAAAGAGATCAAGTTTCTCGTCCTTCACCAACATGAATTCACTAAGCTAGCTAAAAAAAAAAATTATGCAAGTCTTTTAAAGAGCCTAGGGTTCTTATCCTTCACCAGCAACGTGGAGTCATTAAGTTAGCTCAAAGAAAAGAGAATAAACCTCCCAGGGTTCTCATCCTTCACTAACGCGGTTCATTATGAGTCAATAATTCTTTTATTCTTTTTGTGATGGATTGCGAAGCACGTACCTGTATCCAGGAATGGAAATTTGTTGAAAAGCTTTAGTGGCATAACCCAACTGTTGTGCTTGCAACTCAAAGATGGTTTTTCCATCTTCATAGCTGCTTCCAAACACTGTGTGTGTGACCACATCTTCAGACAAGCTCAAGAACCATTCTGAAACTTCGATTTCCACCTTGCCATCGCTCGACATTTTTGACGACCATTTGGTCAACATATCCATCATGCTCTTCCCCATCATAGGAATCATTAGCTGTTTAATATATTTTTAACAGAAAAAAAAAAGGAAAACATTAATTTATGGCATCACTTCAAAAGGGATCAACCATTAGACATCAGTGTATATAAGTTAAACTTATTAACAAAATAAAGAGGCAAAAAATAAAAAGCTATAGGATTCCATAGAACTCAAGACGTAGGTAACTTTAGTTCAGACATTCTTATGTCAAGAATTTCATAAAGTATGTATAAATATCAAATTTTGAACTAAATTATTTCAAACATGTTTACTTGTTGATATTTGACTTGACACACTCTCATTTAAATATTGAAAAGATGAAAAATATTTAATAGCAAGAGTAAAATATACATAAAATGACAAATTATTTATTAATTTTATAAATTAAATAAATAGTATTTTAAATAATATAGTGAACAAGTAAATTAGACGAAAGGAGGGAGTAGCTAGTATTTGAGGTTATTGTTCGTGAATCTCAAAACTCCTAAAATTCAAATATTGAATACGGCCCTCTGCCTTTTGGCACCTCAAAATCAGGAAAAGTGGTGACAAACTTCCTCCATTTCATTTTGTTTTTCATAATATTTTTTTTTTAAAAAATGTCACTTTCTTATTTTTGTAATTCTCTTTCCGTATGGTGAATTTAACATCGCAATATTTTGACATATTCTTTATATATAGTATAAGATGACAAAATTCAAAAAAAAAATTACCTTAATTTCTTAAACTCTGTGTCAATTCAAAACTAAACAAACAAATTAAAACAAAATGAGCAAGTGTAACAAAGAAAGAGGGTTGCTGTTGAGTGAGTTGCCTTGAGATTTTCCAAGTAAAATGTTTGATTTAATATCTTTCTGTGGTGAGCCCATTTTTCTCCTTTGAGATTAGACAAGCCATCGCCTTCGAGCTTCTTGGCAGATGGAGGTGTTTCAATTTTCTCAAACTTGTCTGAGTTCAAAAGGAAGATCTCCCTAATAAGACTTGGATCTGAGATCATGACACGAACAGTTGGCCCAAACCACACAAGAAATGTTCCACCTGTCCCATGATATAAATATTGGTAGAGAGTAAATAATTTTTACATCATCAAACTTATACTAACATGTCATTGTAGGTTATATTCCCAATCAATGTGTATATCAAGAGTTTACTTTTTTAAATAAATATTGTCATCTAAGTTACACTTATATCATCTATCTTTATTTGTTGTAGCAGATAATAACTTGGCTTACTTTTAAATTTGTAGATTCTATGTTTTATGGAGGCATCCTTCTTTTAGATAACATGATAATGTACGAATCTATGCACACATAAAATTTATACGTACTTGCTTTTAAAATCACACACAATCAATCAATGCATATAACTAAAACTCAACTTACAATTAACTCGAGTTCAAGCGCAAGACATTGGCATATAATAGATAGAAAATAGTTCTATTAAGAGTCGTTTGGTTTGAATACAAGTAACAATGAGATAAGATGGAATTAGTTATGATAGAATTTATTCTTTTTTATTGTTTAATTTGTTGCATTCAAACTAATATGCACTATATAAAGTTTAAGAACAAATTATTTGTTTACGAAAATAACTTTATGAATGTGAAAAGTGATGTATGAAAAGGGTTCAAACTTCAAAGGGATATCTTTGTCATTTACCTACTTTGTTTCAGGATAACTTATTCCGGAATTATCCATGTACTAATTACAAACCCTAGGATAAGTTATCCCAAACTTACCAATCAAACAACTAATTGACTGGCACTAAAATTTAATCTCAGAACCAGTTGATATTATCCTTTCCACCACGACTCCATAAGAGATATATATAGATGCTAATAAAAATGAAGCAATTGGATTTAAGTTATATAAATTGGACAGTGCTATAATTTAATTTCCAATTAAACGCTAAACACCCTTATGCATAACCTAGATATTGTTCTTAGCCAATTCAATGAGATCCAAATAGAGACAAAAGAAATTAATAGAATATAAATTAAGCATACATAGAATCATCAAAAGAAATTAAAATGAGAGTAATTAGCAAGTACCATAGATATTTTTCCAGTGATGGTAGAAGGAAAGGACTCCAGGAACAATGTCATGAGATAAAGGGAATTTGTGAGATGATGAAGGTTGTAAACTAGCAATCTCTTTAAGATTTCCCAACAAAAACTTGTATTTAGGACCTCTAATCCCTTGTTTCAAGAAATAATTTTGAATTCTCTTTGGTCTCCAACACAGTCTAATCACCAATTTCTGAACAATTAACAAAATAAACCAAAATATAATAAGAAAACATATCCAGTACTCTTCCATCTGCACCACTAATCAATAATTAACAGCAAGCTAATCCCTCTAATTCTAGCACAAAATATATGGCTCACTATATTTGGTTTATATAATACTAATGGGTGAATTAGAGCCCGTTTGGCTTAGTTGAAAAAAATAGATTTTAAAAAGTAATTTAGAAGCACTTTTTAAAGTATTGAAATTTATTTTTAAAATAAGCAATTATGTGTTTGGATAAAAGGGTTGTAGCTGAAAAAAAGTTGTTGATGTATTTGGCACATAAGTACTGTTAAGCACCTTTTTTAATTAAAATGTCTGAAATATCCTTCAAGCTGTTAACATTATAAAAACTTATTAGTTTAAGATTTTTCTGTCTAAAAAAATAAAATAAAGTAAAAAAATTTATATTTTAATTTAATATCAATATAAACTTATTATTTAAGTAAATTTTATATACACAAGTTAAAGATGAAATTTTTCCAGTACCCAATTTTTTAAACAAAAAGAAAAGTTGAATTAGTAACAATTTTGCAGTAAAAACTAATGAAAAAATAAAAAAATAGTTAAACTTAGCGGAGAAGAGAATCCAAACTTTGTCAAAAGAGAGCACGACGAGAAAGTGTTGGGGTGTGGTTTGAATTGAAATAATGAGAAGGGGGAGAGTAGTTAGGATTATTTTAATTAAGGATAATTTCGAGAATATGAAAAAATATTTAGGGTAAAAAGGTAATTGTTTTGGTCAAACTATAACAACTTTTAAGCTAAAAAATAAAAGTTGAGGGTGCTGCTTTTAACTTATTTTTAGCAAATTTTAATTTTTTTAAAGTTATTTTGAAAATTGTCAAACACTTTTATAAGTTAAAAAGAACTTAAAAACAGGTTTGACCAGTTTTTAAGCTAAATCAAACGGGCTCTTAGTCCATTTATATATGAAATAAGGTAAGTCATTTAATATAAATATCTTTATCCTCTTTAAGCAATTTAATTTTCTTATTAAGGACATAAAACTTAATTCAATGTTTATCTTATTAAAGATGGGTTGATTCACTTTTTATAGAAAGAATCGAGCGCTCTCTTCAAAATTGTGTCTAATTTGGAAATATTTGTTGTCAGAAATTGTTTGAAAAAATTATTGATATGTCAAATGGCTTATTTGAAAATTGAAACTGGTTATTACTATCAGTTATGATGAGTAATATTTTTTCCATAAATAAAATTTAACAAGAATGCCATAAAGGTAGGCTCTTCCAAGATATATAGACTATAGAGTACTACACCGCTGGCCAATTTTACTTTTCCATTATTATACACTAAAAATATATACTTATTATTTACTTATCTAGTTTAAAAAAATGAAAAATTTTCATAAATGACAAATATAAATTACTCAGTACTTAATAATGAAAAAATTATTTAGATTTCAATAAATAGCAAAAAAACAAAATTAAAAATATATAATTTCCCATAATAGAACCGCTACTTTCTTATTAAATGCAAATTTCATAATATGACTTTTTCTATTAAATTCACTATTATTTTCTTATTAAATGCTAAACTTTTTTTTTTTTTGGCCTTTTGTTACCTAGCAATCCTATTATGCTTTTTCCTTTTTAAAACAAAAATATTTTATCATTTTTCATGAAACAGATTTGCATACATCCATTTAGTGTCATTTTATGGGATAATAAATTACTCCACATCTAAATATTAGATTACTTATTTATGTAGATAGTTAATTAATATTTATTTAATTTATTTCAAATTCTGATTAAATTTGTTGCCTTATTTACGGAACAAGTCTCCCCATAGGACTCTTCACCTTCTTTTACCTTCTTTCAAAAAGGTAATGATGACTTTTCCCCATTAAAGTATCACTATTGAATTAAAGGTTTTTTTTTTCAAAGATTTTGTATGATTTTCATATATTTTTTCTTGTTTTAGTTTAGGTTTTCTTTGTCTTCTTACTGTTTTCAATCAAAAGATTTTGCATGATATTCTTTTTGTATTATGTCGATGTATATTTTTAAAAAAGTTAAAAATTCAATGACATTTTTCAAACTAGAAGATGTTGATTTATGTTTATTAAATTGATATATATTTAAATTTCATTAAAATATATTTGATACAAATTACGTGTAAATATTAAATTGGTATCAATTTAGATTTCATCAAGAAAATTCAAATACTAACTCTATATTTAGTTTATGCGTATTAAATCAATATAAATGTAAATTTCATTAAAATGTTTAAAGAACTAATTTTATGTTTGAAGTAGGTATGATAATTAATGTTTAAAATTAATTTTATGTATGTATTAAATCAATATCTGAGAATTTATTTTTTAAAATTTAATTAATATAACAAGTTAACAAAAAGGATAAACTTGCATTATTTGTTAGACAGATAATAAGAATATATATATATATATATATATATTTGTATATTTTTTTTAAATGGCAAACCTGAGGGATATATTTACCCTTTTTTCCCAATGCATGTTTAATAAAATCTTCTGCGAAGCAAGTTATTTGACATTGAACTAACACGGACCAAAAAATTTGAATCAATTGAGTTTTTGAAAGTTATTTTTAATTATTTTAAATAATAAACCAATCACATCATAGATCTTTTATTTTTTAAATTTTGACGTAAAACAAATCAATACTATTTGATTTAATCAAATTTTATTTCTTGAATCTTTGTGCCAAAAAAAAAAAAAGCAATCAAATCTCATCTGTTTTTTAAATTCTTGGACTTCAAAGAATGAAAAAGCTTGATCGTTCTTCAAATAGTTTTTTCAATCGATTTTGGGTGTGTTCTTAATAGTGAAAACTTGTAAACAGTTAAAAGTGCGTGAAAGTTGGAGGGGCATGTTATTTTTGGTAGTATATTACATACTTCTTTCATCTATTTTTATTTGTTTAGTATTGCTTTAATATATTCTTAAAAAGTAATAAATGAAATTATAATTTTATTATATTACCTTTTAGATATAATAAGTATATTTTTTTAAAAATGAGTATAGTTAATTAATAGCAAGGATAAATTAGAAATTAAATGATAAATTATTTCTTAATTTTTTAAAAATTGATTTTTAAATTTTAAAAATGCAGGTAACTTTAAAAATTACATCCATAATTATTTCTAGGAAAAATTATACAGATTGGATCCAATAGAAAACGTATTTACCTAAATTAGACCAAATTCAATATATTCACTCTTATTAGACTCACAACTTAAATATTTTACTCGACTATCCCTTGTTCTATTTTTGTGATTTTTTTTATATAATCGAAGTAAAATCTTTAATGGTATTAAGAATTAAAAGAATGGTATTTTTACTAAATCACTATTTCTTTATAAATATATATATATATATATATATATATAATGGTATCAACGATTTACTAATGTTTTTACTGAAGCATTAATGCTTTGTCTTTAATATCAATAGAGTATATATTAGTATCAAATATGAGTTGATAGTTAAAAATAGAAAATACAAAAATAATATAATAGCCATTTATAAAGAATTTCTCTTATTAAGGTGCAAGTATTTTTTCCCTTACTTTTACCCTTTCGGACCCGAACTCTTTGTACTTGCCTCACCTAAAAAAATTATTTTCTCCATTTTAAAAAGAATAATCTAATTTAACTTGATATAAAATTTAATAAAATAATTTTTTTAATTTTATAATTTTAAATTAAATTAAATAAATATTTTTTAATCTCGTAATTTAAATATGAAAATTAAAAATTATTTCGAAACTAAGGAAGTAGGTACGAATAAAGTGAAAACCCAATTTAACCCGAAAATTGGCGGCCCGAGTTGAAGATTAGATCAATTTCTGACCTTTCATTCTCAAAGGCCAATAAACCAGACGACCCTCTTTCTCTCGCACACGAACAAAATCGTCTCGAACAGTGCAGTCATCGCGGACGCACGCTACGTTTCATCCGCTACTCTCCGGCACCACATCCTCTTTGTGAATCATGAGTAATATTTCGCATTAATATTAATCTCGATTTGAATTTCATTGATGCTGATGTAAAAATGAGCTGAATCTTTTCAAATTTGCAGGTTTAGGGAAGAAGATCAGAATAGGATTTGACGGTATCAGCTTAGCTCTCAGCACCGATGTGGAATTCATTGATCTCTTGTTTTCCGCTCAGTCCTATGTGAAATTGGAAACTTCTCAGTCCTATGTGAAATTGGAAACTTATTTCTTTTTGTAAATTCAGGATTTGGAAGATTCAGTCGGTTTATTACGAGAGGAGCTGTCCAGAGCAATGTATCAAAGCTTTCCAGTAGAAATGAGACACTGAAGGTATCAATCCTTAGGAAATTTTTATGGCATTGTGAGCAGAGTTTAATTGCTAGAGTGATTTGTTGTATGCTCATATGTTCTGTTCATGAACTATATAGCTCTGTATGTTTGATAACTTTGGTTTGTCCCATGTTATTTTGCTTGAATATCAGATACATTTGATATCTTCTCTGTCCTATTTTATATGACAATGTTTGACCAAACATAGAGTTTAAAAACTTAATTTGACTTCTCTATTACATTACTGATAGCGGAGGAGAATATTGTATGATAGTTGAAAAGTTAATTTGATCACTAAAACATATCATTAGAGTTTAAAAATTGAATAGTTAATTGAATTTGAATAATTGAAAGCTGTGAAATAGAATATAAATGGAATGTTTTCCATATTGTGGCATCAGAAAATGGAAAGAGTGCTTTGAAAAGTTGAAATGGAAGAAGTACAAAAACTGCTTCAGCATAAAAGCAGGTCTGGTTGGTGCAATGGAATTGGTTCCAATACTCATTTGAATTCATAGATTTGTACCTAAGTAATGCTCCATAAAGTACAACATCTCATTTGTTGTGATTGAAATTGTAAGTGCATCTCAATTGACAAGAACTAAAAACTGCGTGCTGAAGATAGGACGAGGTGGTAAATGTGTAGCTTATACCATCCATTATGCTTTTCTAACCTTGTAATGTGACGTGTTATTTCCAAATTAAGAAGCTATTGAACAATCTAATGAGTTTGTGCAGAGGAGCTTTTTCTTCAATAGTTTCTTTTTACCATTTGAACCTGGTAATAAATAGAGTTGCTCACACGTGTTAATATAAAACTTTGGAAAGAAGTAAGGTAGCTTCCAAGAAAGATCATTCTAGAGTAGAGTTGGCTTAGTTTTCCTTCAGTCCCTGTTTCTCTTTTTTACTTATGAATTCACCAGATGATCGTGTTGCGCAACCTGATTTCTTTACCAAAGCCAGACAGTCGTATAATACAACACTTTTTTTTAGAACGTAAAGTCAATTGATTGGGATCATTTTGTCCATTGTACTACAAGCAATTCCTTTATCATTTTGTAGTCCAAAGAGTGCAAAACCTTCTAATAGTTATCAGTGTATTTGAGGTGAGAATACTTCATCTTGGCATCAATTTTCGCTGAATAGCCTTTGCTTTCATTTCACAAATGGTAAAGAAAATATAGGACTTTCTTATTGAGGGGACTGGGGAGGGGTAAAATGAGTTGCCGCGTTGAGGTGGCATGCTACGTGGTGTCCACCTCATCAAAATGTCAGTGCTACATGGGATTGGGTGTCCACCTTGGACTATCCTAATGGAGAAGGGGTATATTTGAACCATATAGGTAATGGGGATACAGATAGTATAATGTAGGGTAAAATTGATCCTTTTCACATAGTATAGGGGCAAATTTGACCCTTTTTCTTTAAACAAATTTGGAAAATAAGTTATAACAATAATTAAAACAAGAAGTCTAGAAATTATTCTCACTAGTAGATATCACCTATATGAATCTCTTTCTTCCATTATGCCCTATCTTTTGCTAAGTTTGCATTGATGTCAAAAATTTGTCAGTCTTCTGAGACAACTTCTTTCCAAGTGATATTAGTTCTACAGAGTCTCTTTTTAACACTTTCATTCACCATAGTTTCACGCCTAAAAGCTGGTGCATCTGTAGGTCAATGTAGGACATGTCCACACCATCTCAAGTGACTTTCTCACATTTTATCCTCAACGTGTGCTACTTGCACCTTTGGTGAATCATGAATGTAATTACTTTTAATCTGATCTTATTTTGTATGAGCGTACATCCATGTTAGCTTCCACATTTCTACAACACTATCTTGTGGAAATGTTGGACTTTAGCAACCTTACATTCCTTACCGTATGAAATTGTATTTCTCAGTCATATACAACAATATCATATCTAGTGTAGTCCCACACAGTGAGGTCTGAGGAGGGTAATGTATATGCAAACTTACCTCTGTCTCAGAGGTGATATAGAGGTGATATAGAGAGGCTATATTTCTCAACTATATGAGGAGAAAAAATGCATCGTTCAAAAAAAGTTCTCATAAGAATCTACGCCTTCTGAAGGTGAAGTTTGGAAATAGAACAATTTCTTTTGTCATGTATCCTCGATTAATGCAACCTCAAATACTATGTTTCAGTTCTTAATTCTAATAGTTAGATAAAGGTTATGCCCGGAGGTTATGTATTACAGGTCTGTACTACTCTACTGGCGCTAATAGGCAGTATAGGGGAAGACACACTACACCTAGGAATCAACCCAACAAAAACAATGTTCTTTTCTTCCTTTTAGGTGAATCTATCATAAGAATCGAAGTAGGCTAGCATTGGCTTTATTTCCCCTCCCATATATTAGTATGACTTCTCTTGCCATTTAGGCTTCTTTCGTTCCAACACAATAACAACAACTATGCCACAATCGTAAAAAAGTTGGGGAGGATGGCAATAGTTGTCTTGCCAACTTCACTTCTTTTATTTTTCAACAATGAAAATAATGATGCAGAACAGAAGATACTGGGAGGTCTCATGGAAGTCCCCTTTGCATCTATGGTATTCCAATGTATTTGCATTTTCCTGAGGGAAGCTGTTTGCGGAGGAAGTGCCCTATAACTGAATCTCTCACAAACTTTGTTCTAAATTTAAACTGGTGGGGCTTTAGATAGTGTGACGTGCCACAGAATTGCGTCATATACTTGAATTTGCTTTTGATTGTGCCAACATATACTTTATGCCTTAGATTGCAACAATAGCATCTTTCAGGTGATCAATTGCTCTTCTACAAGGATATTGATTCCATGCATTCTTTGATGTTGGTTGTGCTTACTTTAGCAAATGGAGGAAAATGAAGGTTTATTTATGATATAACACCACCAAAGAGATCAAAACTCTTGCTTCTAGCTCATGAGATGGATAAAATATATCAAAGTAGTTTTTGTTCATTATATTTTGTTTCCTAGAACGATTCTTTGCTTATGTTGCAATTGGAAGCTATAGTGATGTTATGGTAAATCATTAACATTGGCATTGGATGCCTTATTGAAGCACATGGAATAATTTTCAGCTGATCAAACTATTTCTATTATTTATTTTGAAGCACGGCCTTGATGGACTTGGATCTGCTGGCTCAAAGTCTTTCAGAGCTCTTGCAGCCATTGGTGCTGGAGTGTCTGGGCTGCTTAGTTTTGCAACAATTGCTTATTCTGATGAGGCAGAGCATGGACTAGAGTGTCCTAGCTATCCCTGGCCCCACGAAGGCATCCTCAGTTCTTATGACCATGCTTCGTAAGTACTTATGTGCTGCTATATGATTGTTAAAGTTTCTTAGTTCATATTTTCTTTTTATTGGTAAAGATTGGTTCATTAAGTTTGCTCTTAGTTATTATATATCATATGGAAATAAGTAGCTGCGGGTTTCCCTTGTCATTAAAAAAAATTATATATCATATGGAAATATTTATCCGCAGACAAGTAATTCAGCCTGGATTCTTACAGCATTTTCCGATCTATCGTGATGGGTATAGGTGTAGTTGGTGTTCGTGCTGTTTAGCCTTATTTTTTATGTCTCTTACCATCTAGAGAAGGGATATAAATTTTTTGCTTTTCAAATGCTATTTTTTGCACTAGGTTTCAAAGAAGATGCAAAAGCCAATTAGCTTGTGTGCCTCCATTTTTGATACAGGATCCGTCGAGGTCACCAGGTTTACCAGCAAGTTTGTGCATCTTGCCACTCAATGTCTCTGATTTCGTATCGTGATCTTGTTGGTGTTGCATACACTGAGGAAGAAACTAAGGCCATGGCAGCAGAAATTGAGGTGGTTGATGGGCCTAATGATGAGGGTGAGATGTTCACCCGGCCTGGGAAGCTGAGTGATCGTTTTCCTCAGCCTTATGCAAATGAAGCAGCTGCAAGGTTTGCTAACGGAGGAGCCTATCCTCCTGATCTAAGTCTAATTACTAAGGTACTGATTATCTTCTCAAGTTTGAGAAACATATGATCTGCATTGCCTGATATATTCCACTTTTCAGGCTCGTCATAATGGTCAAAACTATGTTTTTGCTCTTCTAACTGGCTATCGCGACCCTCCTGCTGGTGTATCGGTAATTCCTCTTGTCTCAAGCTACTTTTGCTATGTGACTATTTCTCATTTGTTTTGAATAGGAGAACTAGTAGATACAAATAGTTATGTATGAAAAAAAAACAAATATGCTTCTGAAGATATTGCTAGGAGATATTGGTAATCACATTCCAATTTAGTTGGTTGACCCCACTTTGTGACTGGCGAAAGCCTTCCCTTATCTTGAGTACGAGGAAGGAGAAGAATGCGCCTACCTCTGTCTTTTGATACCAGTTTGTCAATAAATCTTCATTCCAGTAGAGCTCATATTGCTCAACTCTCACTATAGATTCGAGAAGGACTTCATTATAATCCTTACTTCCCTGGTGGAGCTATAGCAATGCCTAAAATGCTTAATGATGGTGCCGTTGAGTATGAAGATGGCACCCCTGCGACGGAGGCACAGGTAATATATGCTTCCTTTTTTTCCCTTTCATCTGCTTTATGTTTTGAACCATTTCTGCAGAAGTTATAATGCTTATTCTGACAGATGGGAAAAGATGTTGTCTCGTTCCTGTCATGGGCTGCTGAGCCGGAGATGGAAGAGAGAAAGCTGGTAAGTTGCAACAACTTCACCTTCCTCCATTTCCTGCATCGACATCAATCTGTGTTTTATTTATTAGTTTGTGGGCGCCATCTTTTTTAATGTGAGTATAACCCAAAAGTGTCTATAGCGTATGACTGCTGAAGCCTGAAAGAATTAAACTTGCTGAGAGTATCCCACGTAACACCAAGTTTAGTGTTCTACTATCACATTCTGAGTAGCTGATTTCTGTGCATGTTGAATGTCAGTCGATCACCCCATATGTTATGCCATAACGTATTCTGACTGACATATTTTAATTTCTACAGATGGGTTTCAAATGGATATTTGTTTTGTCTCTCGCACTTCTCCAAGCAGGTTACTACCGTCGTTTGAGATGGTCTATCTTCAAATCTCGCAAGTTGGTCCTTGATGTTGTCAACTGATCTCAAGGATTTCTGAATGTACACTCTAAGCGTGCAAGGGCTTAGAGAATAATATTACTATCATTTTGTCCAATGATTTGAGTTTGCAGCGTTATATAACATAGTCTAGACAATAGAGTGCAATTAGAACTGTCTCTCTGCAGGTATTCTTTTTGAGGGGTAAATAAATAACTAGTCAACTATTTATGGTACTTATATCTTTCATTTTTGTTGGAACCTAACGTGAGAATGTCAACTGTACGTTCCTTCTCTGTTTTTGTTGAAGGATGAAAAAGTTTCACAGTAATGGTCAATGAGATGAGTGATCTCCCTATAATTAGATAATTCTCCTCCATTTGATCAAATTTTTGGGTTGTAGGTCAGGCCCAAAGCTTAATTTTATATTTTTGTTCCAACTTCTAAGTGACAATTGAAGTATGTTTAGTGGCGACTTAGTTGTCTATTCAATGCCCCAAGGAGATTGCCTAATGGTCGAAGAGCTGGAATGACAGCCTTGAAACCAAGGCTCAGATTCTAGTGGAAGCGTCTCTAGGTTGATTTCTCCTGTTTGTCTGAGTTTTGGTCGATAAGAGTTAATATATGTATACGCGCACATGCTGGTAGATTTACATAGTTTTTCTTGTAGTTCTCAACTATTTTGAATGTGTAAACTGTTACGTGTCTTGCTCATAATTGTAAAATTTTGAAAAAGCTACATTCTTGTAAAATTTGAAAATAAGCAAATCGGTACACAATTGATTACCAAGAAAACAATAATATCAATTTGGTTCAGTATGATTTGACCAGTTATGTCGATTTTTAAAAATCATTAATATCACTAAAACCAACCTACATTATAGTTCATGGGTTGAGACATTGATAGTTCACAATTCAAGAGAAGGTTTATTTTATACTTTGCTCGTCCATCTTTATTTGTCTCTTATTAACTTGGTATAGGGATTAAGAAGTAATAAATAATAAAATGATTTTACGAAATCACTATTTGAATATAATAAATATAATGTCTTGAAAAATACAGTAAAGAAATAGTTATAATTAATGATAAGAATAAATTAGAAATTAAGTGTAAAATTATCTCTTGATTTCGTAAACTAAGTATTGTTACACATTTCAAAATAGTATAGCGAACAAGTAAAGATGTCGATACGCCGTGAACTTAACGAAAGACGAACAAACTGGGGACACTAAAAAAGATATATCTTTAATTTCCTTTAAGCAGGTGCAAATTTTTAAGACTAAATTGGTGATGGCTTTTGCAGAGAGAAATTGTCACAGTAAATAAAAAAGAAAAGTATCGGATGAAGCTAGGAAGTTTTAGAATATTCAAAGGAACATGATAGAATTGTAAAATAATAGTGGATCATTGTCCTATTGCAATCATCAGAGATCTAAAGATTATCATGTGTGCATCTGTCTGTCTCTTGATGGGTGTGTATAATTTATTGGACACAAATGAACTTTCTAGCTTGGTTAAAACTTACACACACTCAAAACACATTTCACAGTAGAAAATTGAAATTCCACCTCACTAGTATCCTTATAGTAGTTTCCTATATTATATATATTAAGAATGGATAATTACTAGCGTAGAATTTTATTTTTGTAGATCCTAATCTTTAGAAATTTATGATTACTTTCGTTTAAGCTCTTTTTTGACACTCGTGTTTTTTTAAAAAAAAAAAGAGAAGTTTTTTTTATATAAGTTAAATACGATCAATAAGAATAGCGAACTTTGTTTTCCATTTTCTGTTCGCTTCTCTTTATGGGATCATAGCGCTACTAAATTTTCACGAATTAATCCCTTTTTTTCATTTACTCACCCAAATGATCCCCAGTATTTCTGTAACCAATGTTGATGGTTTCAACAACATACATATTTACTTACTTACCTAATATCAAAAAATTATTTACTCCCTCTATTTAAAAAAGAATGACTTCCTTTTTTTTTTCATTTAAAAAAAAAATCTCTTTCCACGTGATATGTTTAAGATCACAAAATTAAATGACATTTTGATACATTTGACACAACTTTAAACGAAAGGAGTATGGTATTCTTTCCACATGGTTATTCTTTATTCTCTTAAATTTCGTGGTAAGTCAAATTATGTTATTCTTTTTTAAATGAAAAAATGTATGATTTAAGAAAATATTTTATTTTCTTACAATACCTTATACTTATAATATCCTCTTATATATATATACCCAGTTCAAGTAAAGAATAATGAGTTCAGTCAAAATTAATGGGGAGTTACCCCACACCCCCACTCGAATTAAGATGGCTAATCACATACTCCCCATTCCCTTATTGACTTGATACAAATGTAATAGATAAATTACTATAATTAATGATAAGAGTAAATTAGAAATAAATGTAAAATTCCCTCTTAATTTTATAAATTGGACAAGTATTATTGAACATAAAAAAAATTAGTATAATAGACAAATAAAGATGGACGAAGGGGCATACATTGTCGACTAATTCCACATGCCCTCCTCATTATTGTCGACCGACCACTAAGTCGCTGCCAAAAACTCTTTGAACCAAAGACAAATAAATTAAGGATGCAGTGAGTTCCACATGGGATTGCTTTCGAGTAGCAGATCTTGAATGTCTTATATTCCCAATTGCCTACGATCACGTTCTTTTGTTTTTTCACAATCTATGATTTTATGGTTATTTTTTGGAACATTGTCATTTCTTGAATTGAAGATAACTATAATATCTTGGACATCAATTCAACCACCCAACATTATCCTGCCACAACCATGTGCCTATGCCAGGTTAACATCTTCAGCTAACTTAATTCGTCGGTTGGATCACACCACAAGCTTCTAAAAATATACTATGTGATACAATTTTTTTCTTTCTGGTAGTGCTTCAAAAAATGTGTTAATTTTTTTTTTTTGAAAACTTAATGGGATAATTTATCATCATATATTTACATTTAATTTAACTTGTTTTAGCTTTCAGGCAGCGGGGCAGCCTTTTTTCTAACGAATTTTCATTCATTTAGGTTAAAATGCATTACATTAAGTGAGATAGATGGAGTATATAGGAAGTACATGTTGACAATCCTTTAAATTTATTAGTAAGTTTTAGATCTTTGAATTACAACTTTAATTCTATGCATGCTTTAAGTCTTTCGTATAATGCAGAATATAATCCTGGATCGATGATGAAAAGTGAAAACTATCAATCCGGAATTTGATAGGCAAAGAGGGAATATTTAGTGTAATAGTGAAGTGAGTAGAGATCGAAAAGAATACTAGCTAGTGATAACAGTACTCATAGGATGATATTGACATCGAGAGACGAAAATTACGGAAGAAAATGCGATTAGATACTTCAGTAGTTTTTACTATAAATGATGAATGTTAGGCATTGTGTATATCGTTAGTGTTGTGTTATAGTTAACGCCTAAATTATTCAATTTGGAGTGTGTATTTTCTATTCTCAAGCATCTAATTCGTAGCTAAGTTAATCACATAAAATGTGTCCGCTCATTGAATTATATACATAACCTCAATTAAGGATAATATGTATAATTTAAAAAGGTGACATCATGTAAGTGGTTAACTTACCGATACAAAAATTACTTGAGAACAAGCAAAAAAAAAAAAAATCACTTTTAAACTAGAAATATCTAATAAAAATATATTATATTTGTATTAAGATAATTTATCGAAACAAGCCCTAATTCAAATGCGTTCTTATTATATCCTTTTTTCTTTCTGTTGGTATTATTCTTCATATTCTAGTTAGTATAGTTTCGTCTCAGATTAAGATAATATAAATTATAAGTATGCCGTCACTTACTCTTCCATCTCAAATACTTGTCACAATTCATTTAAAAGTTAAACTACATGAAATTTAACTTCAGATATATATTTTTTTATCATTTCAATATTAAAAATATTACAATTATAATAGTTTTTTGTACACTTTTAAAAAATTATAAAATTAATATAATTTAATTTAGTCCTTCAACTAAATTGACTCTCAAAAAGAGAGCCTAACAAATCGAGATGTATATATAGACTGTTTTAATTATTTTTTTTGTTTTATTTTAATTTAAATGGAGTTTAAGAAAATAATTTTTTTTTTGATATTTCGTAATTCTTAAATTAAAACTATGTACTGATTTTTTTTTAAATTTCATAATATTAAATATGTAATGTGAAAAATTGAATTAAAAGTTATTAAAAAGAGAAAAAAAAATATTTTTTTAGACAAAATTAACTAAAAAGGAGACTAACACAAACTAATTTAAATAAAAGAAATATTTAGTTGTACGACCTTTGCATTGACTAATGATTCCTAGAACTAGAGATTCTTTGAGGATAAAAGATGGAAGAAGATCATAGGCTAAATTTTTTAATGCATTAAACAAATAGAAAAAACACAATAATTCGACTTTAGGTTAAAATTTTGCATGTGTATGGGAACATGGTTGCTGCCATAGAAACCAAAACAAGGCAATTAATTAAGATGCTTACTCATTGTTCTGGACTCCATATATACATATTTACTATCTAATAATTTTTTTAAAAAATTATGTATGTTATTAAGAGTGCACCTATCTCCAACCAAAAATAATAAAAATGCAGTCTTCAAAATTTTGGCCCGGGCTCTGTCCAATTTATTTTGAAGAAAAAATTATTTAGACGGATCCTTTTTAATAAATTATTATTGATTTTAATGATATTTTTATAACAATGTTATGATAAATTTATATTTGTATTAAAAGTGAATTATGCATGTAATATAAATATATTATAAGTGTTTTAAAATATATTATGCTTATTTAATAAGAAATTGATACAATGTTCTATAAATAATTCTCTGTAATATGAATTAAAACTGTATTATAAATTATTATAAGTGTTCAGAAAAAATAAATTATTATTACTGCAAATAATAAATATTTTTTTAATCTAGTATATCTATGTAATTTCTCTTTATTCAACGGGGAATTCCAATCTTAAAAAAATAATATTTTTAAAAAAAATCATGGATGGACTATAAAATCAATTCTATATTATTAGTTCTAATTTTCTTTTTAGCATTTAAGTAAAGTTTTTGTAAATCTTTGTCCCCTCAATCTGCACGAGGGTTGCACGTGCACCTTTGCTTCGTTGTCAAAATTTGGTAGGAAAGAGAAGTGGTGGCAGTTTTTGTAATTTACTTCTCAGCTGGGGGCAATTTGACGAAGGGAAATTCATAAAAGCCAGTTGAGAGCTTGTGAATTTCATCACACAGAGACACACACTCTTGATTGTCATTGATATATTAAAAATGAAGAAGGCAGCCATACCGTTGGTGCTGCTCTTTGCCACCATTTTTGTTGCTCATTCTCAAAAGGATGGTAAGTTTCTACTATCGATCTCAGTTTATGCTTTGTATTTTCATCGAATCAATAGTATTGTGTGTTTCATTCGACACACGTTGATGATATTAAATCTTTCTCATATATGGTTTATATTATGAAAATTAATTATGATCTCGTATTCGTGTTCGTCATGCAAGTGCTATAGGGTTCATTGAAATCTGATCTGAGAATACTCAGTAAGTTTTAGATCTTTGAATTACAACTTTAATTCTATGCATGCTTTAAGAATCTGATCTGAGAATACTCATCATGATAAAAAGGAAAAATAATGAATACTCCTAGCTGGTGCATGTCCAAATTAAACTAGTAGCGGAAGAGAGGAAATTTAGCAAAATCGTCAAGTTTGCCACTTGTTAACATTATTATCATTCTACAGTTGTAAAATATGTATCAGAAGCAGGTGCGGAGCCAGAATTTTCAAGATTCAAAATCAATAAAAGTAAATAAACAAATTAGTTGAAGGGAATTAAACATATCTATATTTACATAAGAAGAAAGTGGTTACTCCATACAACTTCCTTGGTCCAGCCAGCCTAATTATAGCATAAAATAGTATTACGCCTGTTCACTATTCCAATTTTATTTATCCATTTTTTAGCATGTCAAGAAAATACAATGTGCCAAGTCAAGTCACAAGTAAAATTGAACAAGGGAGTAATATATTTTGGAAAGGCATTCATTATGATAGGAAGATCTAGCTATGTCTCC
>DF360090.1:50932-66394 GCA_000787875.1 Solanum virginianum | reverse complement strand
GGGGGGACGAAGAAGAAGAGTAGCCGGACTTTTATTTTAAGGTATGAGATCACCTCTTTCTGCATTATAAATTATTAGTATCAAATTATAATAAAGAGGTTATATAGAAGTAATAGTTTTTATATTATTAAGATTATCTTGAAAAAAAATAAAGAGGAATAGAGGGTTGCTACACCCTAAGAAAAGAAAGAAATAGAAAACTAAAAAAAACAGAAACGAAGAAACACACACACGGAAAAAAAAAGGGGGGGGGGGGGCGAAGAAGAAGAGAAGCCGGACTTTTATTTTAAGGTATGAGATTACCTCTTTCTGCATTATAAATTATTAAAACACACACACGGAAAAAAAAAAGGGGGGGGGGGGACGAAGAAGAAGAGAAGCCGGACTTTTATTTTAAGGTATGAGATTACCTCTTTCTGCATTATAAATTATTAGTATCAAATTGTTAGTTTAGGCTAGTCATATACTAATACAGGTGTCTATGGGCTCGTTACTTATGAATATTATATAATTGGTAGATCAGAAAGGTTTGACGCATTGAGGAAAGGGAAAGCATTGGTGGATGACTCACTTGATTTCGGTTCTTCGGTTGAGGTAGGTTATGGTTTGTTCTATCTAATAGAGAGACTCTTAATAGCGATTGATAGTCATTGAGTAAAACTGTAATATTTTCTATGCACTTAATTGTTGTGATTTGGTTGACTGAAATATTGTTGTGATTGGTCTGCAATTCCAAGACCATGGAACCCATTTATAATCTTGAACTTGATCTTTCAAAGTGATGCCTTGAATGAAGAAGGCTTGATGAAACGTTGGTAACGAAGTGAGAAGTAATGATAAAGAATAATGAATTATATATATTGGATCGGGTGTCACGTTCCGACACATATATATTAAGGATTGGGTGTCACGTCCGGCACATATATTATTGGATTGGGTGTCACATTCTGACACATATATATATATATTATTGGATCGGGTGTCATGTTCTGACACATATATATTATGGGATCAGGTGTCACATCTGGCACATATATATATATTATAGGATTGGGTGTCACGTTTGGCACATATATATTATAGGATTGGGTGTTATGTTTCGATCTATATATATTATAGGATCGGGTGTCACGTTCGACACACATATAAATACATATATTGGATCGGGTGCCACGTTCCCGCATGATAATAATAAAGAAAAATATGTTAAAATGATTTAATATACTTAATCCAAAAAAAAACTTATCTCCCAAAAGAAGCATGGTGTGGAGGACTGAAACCTCATGTGTATTCTTGATATTGTTGATTGGTTATATATTTGTCTCTTGTTGTTGCCGCATGTTAAGGGTTATAGTTGATTTTCTGCTATTATTATATGCATATTGATTTCTATTTGGAGTCAGCCGATGATACCTACTCAGTACATGTGGCTCGTACTAACTCCTACTTGTATTTTTCTTTGTTTTGCTTTTGTGGAGTGCAGTGAGTGTTCCATTGACTTCGACTCGCCCTCAGCTCTAGATGATCGTCGGTATATCAGGTTTCAGGGTAAGTTAACCTTCTAGCTCATGTTGGATTCTATCAATTATGGCATGATGTCCTTAATTTTTGGACATAGACTACTTTATTTATATATTTTGGTATTGCTACTGTTAGACTTAGTAGTTGAAATTAGATGTTCTTGATGTGATTTCTTTTAGGTTTTGGGAAAATATTATGTAATAGAAATTATACGTTTTGTTATTCTTGTATTTTATAAGTTGAATAGCTATATAGGTTGAGATTTGTATCTTTGGTTCGCCCACCTAGGAGGGTAAGTATGGGTGCCACTCACGACCTATTTTGGGTCGTGACATAGAAGAAACACATTTCTGTAATAACAATCATTTAATGAATTCATGTATATGATAAGCGTATGAAAAATAGACGGGCAACATCTTAGACCCATCATCAATTAATATATTTTTAGAGGAGGATTAAAAAAATGAACCAGTAAATTATGAGCTCCTACCATGACAAATAAACTAAATAAATTGTGAACCTCTTATGCAATAGTCAAATCATGACAGTGATCCTGATTATAGGGATATTGATAATGACATACTAGTACACCTCAGCTAGTAAGGGTTGTAATTGTAATAAGGAGATATAGGGTGCATGAAATTTAATGAGCCCGTTGCAACAAGGACTAAAGATTCTAAAAAGTGAGACAATGCCTAATTTTAAAACAGTACAACTCATTTACTAGAAAAATTATCATTTTCGTTAATAGTAAAATTTGTACAAAAGAGTTAAATGCAAACAGTTATGCTAGTCATGTTCATTTTTCTTTCAATATTAGAATGCAATTTTTAAGAGAAAAAGAACATTACCAGAGGGATGGGGACGGGAGGAGGAGGTTTGGAGGAGAAAAAAGAAGAATAGATAAACATGTTGCTAGTAATGATTTTTCTTTGATCCCTGCTATTCTCTTCAGCACTTTTTTTATCAGGTCATACGATCTAAACCTTGATATAAAAAGACGACATGCTAGACACTAAAAAGGCTATCTTATTAAATGTGCCTATATTGTGGCGCCTCCTTTGAACCTATTTGGAGCAGGTGGAATATGTATTATTTAGCTCCCGGGGGTCATGATCGTTTTCAGCTATAAGGTTGTCTTTCTCAAGTGGAATTTTTTCAGAATCTGTGGGTTTGAAAGAGAAAGAAGAAAAAAGATAAATATGACGCTAATGATTATTTTTCTTTGATCCATGCTTTTTTTTTACAATGCCTCTTTTAATAGCTAATAAGAACTGAATCATCGCACCGATATGAAATAACGACATGCCCACTGAATTACCACACCAATATAAAATAACAGCATGTGAGCAACGACAAGGCTATCTCATAGAATGTGCCTGTATTCCAGTGCCTCCCCTGAATCTGATAAGAGTATATATGGCTCGAAATTGATTATTGATCTCCTGAGGATCATTTTCAACTGTAAGGTAGTCTTCCTTAGGTGAAATTTTGTTAGAACTCATATTGCGGTGCATTGGAACCATTACGAAATTTGGGACTAATGCGGCATTATTGGAAAATTCGGGACTAAAGTGACATTTTTAGAAAGTTTGAAACTCAAGTAGAATTTTCAAAACTTGGGTTGTTAGGATTTCAATTGGATCCTTGCATGACCTTAATTGGCTCACGTGGAAAAAATTTGGGGACCAAAGTGTTATTCCCAAAACTTGGAGTCTAGAAGGAGTTAGAGTGCCCCACCTTAATTGTGTTAAGATATGGTTGGTACAAGTGTGAAGGGGTGGGGCCACTTCTTGGTCTTTATAGACTAAGACCCCTTATCTTAATTCAACCATTTCTATCCTTAGAAATTTCAAGAACAAAAACATGTTCTTCAGCTGTAGCCTCGAGCTGCTACAGTAACCCACCTCAAATTTGCGTTTTTTGATTCTAAAATTATTTTGACGCTACAAGCCTTATATATTGAGTCCGCTAAGTAGCATGGAGGTGTTAGTTGGCCAAGAAAACGCTTCTTTGTTGGCTTTGGCGATTTTAACCCATTTAAAGGGTTGAAGAGGTAAGTTGATCTTTAGCTTTGTTTTATGAATTATTAAGGTCTTATGTATATTGTAGTATGTTAATTTGAAAGGAAACAATGAAAGATTGCATGTTAGAAGTGAGTTGCTTAAGCCCTTATTTTCCAGATCCTTAATATGCAGAATTAATTATTTTTTTGTTATAATTGACTTTTTGTACTAGTTCTTTTTCTTTTTAAGTTTTCAGTTAGCTGATTTATATTTTAAAGTTGGCATGTTTTAAATAATCCAAATCAATATGTACCTATGAATTAAAAGTATTAATAAAATTACAAACTAAAAAAAAAAGATAATAGAAAGTTAAACAACAAAATGTTGTTTGGATGGAACGAAATGTGGATTAGTTTCAGACATTTTTTTTTATAGGTGGGTTAGATTCAAAAATAGTACAGTATGATGAGATCCAGTATGATATATTTTAGTTTCAAAATGGACCTTCAGAGACTAATTATCTTCTTAAAACATTATTGTATTTGCTAAATCAGTTTTGGTGTATTTTGGGTGTATTTGGTGAAAGAGAAAATAATCTAGACAGAGAAAATAAATTTAGCCATTCAACATATAACTAAAATAACTCTTGTGGACTTCCAATAATGCCTAAAGTTCAAAGGGGTAAAGCAAACTGATTAAATTTAAAAGTCAAATCGAGTATGTCAGAGAATGTTATGATTGAAGGAACAATTTGAATATTATCATTAAGCTAGTATTCTGGGAAATTCACTTCCCACTACCATGGGCCAACTTATTGGGGCTATGCATGTATGTAGTGTTTTATTGTTTTGAAACTATGAAGTTGTGTTTAGATAGCATGAGTATGATTCTTGTAAGGTAAAGGAAGTGTTGGAAATTAATTACATGTACATGTTAGAAGGGTGGCCGAATTTAGAGTGTAAGTATGTAGTTAAATGTTATGTTGTATTGGAAGTATGTATTTGACGTTTAGTTGAAGTAATATGATTCTTGAATGGTAAGAGAGGGCTTGAATATCATTTATGTAATGTTATGTTGTATTGGAAGTATATATTTGACGTTTAGTTGAAGTAATATGATTCTTGAATGGTAAGAGAGGGGTTGAATATCATTTATGTGTATACATAAGCATGCTGCCCTGTTTTTGTAGTGGGATAAAATGGCGTTATTTTAGTGTTTTTGATGTTGTAATGGCATTGGAGAGGCTTGTGGATATTGTTGGGTTGTTGTTGTTGTTGTTGATTAGTTTGAGCCGAGATGATTCTCGGGGCAGCCTATATTCTAAGGGAAGTGCTGCCAAAATTTTTATAGAATTAAGAGTAAATTTAGATTTTTACTCTGAGAAGTCTTTAGTTACTTAATTTGACATTGTTATAAATTATTTGTAATATAGAATTAAGGATAAATTTGGAATTTAACTCCGAGAAGTCTTTAGTTACTTAATTGACATTGTTATAAATTATTTGTAAACTTTGGACGATTTGAAGCGTAAGTTGGAGTTGGTTTACATTTGAATTGTTTTGGAGAGAGTTTAAGGTATGTAAGGCATTCCGTTCTTTGGCATGATTTAATTAAATGTGGAAAATTTTATAAGTTTCGGAATATTTCAATTCAAGTCTAAATATGTTTTATGTTCGTTCTTTAGCCATTCTTATGCATAATTAGCTACATTCTTAGCTTTAGTGTCTTTAAAATCCATAAATGGTATGAGTTTGAAAAGAAGCTAGTTAGTTTGAAAAAATTATAGGTTCTAGTTGTCCCGAAAATATAAACGCTTATAACTTTTGATAGAAATCTCAAATTACCATAAAAAGATAGAAATCCCAAATTACCATAAAAGTCATTTTGAAATGTTTCATAAGTAGTTTGTATGATCTAGACTAAGTATGTTCCTCCTAAGTCAGGCTAGTTCGGGTTTCCATTGGCCGTGGGACCCGCGATACCTTTTATGCGTTTTCGATCACTTTTGATAGAATATATGATATTTATTATTCTGTTCTCAGATGTGACTATCTTATTTGCCATTTGGATTTGTGATAATGATTTTACGCATTATTTTATGCCTAAGATTGTGCCCAACTTTGCTTGGGCCTATTATGATATATATGTGTGTACTCCGGTGGTATGTTGTGTCTGGCGAGATGTTGTGTTTGGCGTTGTATTGTGACTGGGCTTTGATATGTGGACATTATACCTGGACACTCGTGATCCGAGCAGTCCAGGACACATTCTTGGTGGACGCGACTCGATACCCCGAGCGGTCTAACTTTTGCACTATGTCACTTCTGTATTAGGATTTGTGAGTATAGGGACGCCTAGCTCACTTATCCTAGGTTTGATATGTGATAGAGATTTTAGAGGGTTGAACGTTCTGGTAAGATGCTGTGGCATGGCGCGAGTTTGGGAGTCGTCGTCGTTTCTGTACATTATGCATAAATTTGGTATTCTAAAAAGAAATATTTTGATATTTGTATATACGTTTGACTTTCATACTTCCATTTCTAATTATTACCCAATTTGTATTTTGGAAAGTAAGCATTTTAATATTTAGGTTTTGTTTTAAATTACTATGATTTTGTTTTATTTACTACTCTGATTTACATTCTGCACACTCTGCTTTACATATTCAGTACGTATTTCGTACTGACCCCCTTTGCTTTTGGGGGTTGCATGTCATGCCCACAGGTACAGACGTACAGGTGAGAGATCCTCCAGCTTAGGATTCTGACTGCTGTTTAAAGTGCTCCTTTGCTTCGGAGCAAACCCTGGGTATATACACTCATTTACTATTTTATATTTCTGTACATTCGAGGGTATGACGGGGGGCCCTGTCCCGTCTTCAGATTCAGTTGTGTAGTTAGAGGTCTGTGGATGCCTGTGTGTATGGATTATGACAGTTTGTATGACTTTGTACGTATGTTTTGTATGTTGGGCGGTTTAACCGCAGTGGTGACCTTGTCGGCCCGCAGATATATGTATATATGCTGTGTATGCTGGGTTTTTCTGTATGCAAGCTTTTGGGTTAGTCCGTAAAATAAAGAAAACTCTATCAAAATTTCTGTAAAAATAATACATTGGTTGTAATTTGGTTGGGTATTTGGATTCAGGTGCCCCAATCGGGAACTAGTCACGGCCCACGGGAATGGGTCGTGACAAATTTCTTTCGACTGCCCAACCATGTGTTAGTTTTACATAGGCAGATGTTATGATTTTTTGTGACATATCGGGGACAATCTCTTTCATTCTTCATAGATCATAACAAGTATTCCTTTGCAGTTGATTTATCCACGTGATATGGTCCCAGTCCACTCCTTTCATTCGACCCAACAACTCACGTTGTAGGAGGAATTTGACATGATTTATGAAACAAATTTGACATGCTAAATCCACTCGTAGTAGCATTCTCAGCCATATTATGCAATTCATTAGACTTCCTTCAAAAATGACAAAGTCCATCGACAAGATCCAAAGAGACTTCCTCTGAAACTCTATCCTAGAAAAAAGAAGAATATACCTCCTAAGTTGGGGAGCAATCACCAAGACTAAAGAGAAGGGGGATTGGGACTTCAAAAAAGTGACCCAAGAAATAGAGCCGAATTGGCAAGCCTTGCTTGGAGGTTTATGAGGAATCTTAGTATCCTTTAGGCTAAGACCCAAACTGAAAAATACTCTCCTTAGAATACGCACAATCCCGCTATAAGGACAGTGTCAAGAACTTGAAAAAATATCCTAGAAGGATGGAAGGACTATTCTAACGCCTTTGGATGGAGAGTCTACTCATAGAAGAATATTAGATTCCTCAAGGACTAATGAATTTCACACTTGGGTCCTATAAGGGGAAGGGTTGAAGGGCCCCTTCAAATAGGGAAGAAAACCTTATATTGCAAATATGATCCACAATGGTTAGTGAAATTTTCACCCAATATCTCCATAGTTGCCAGAGGACCTAAAGACCATCATCCTTAGCCACCCAATACCCATGAACCCTGACAAAGAAGAGACCCTCCGTTGTAACCTGACCAAAGATGAGACCTTTACAATAATTATTGCCCACACTTATATTCCAAAAAGTACCCAAATCACCCCCTTCCCAAACCACAAGGACTACCTCTAAATATGGAAACTACCAATCCCTAACAAGATTAGAATCTTCCTTTGACTTCTTACCCATAACAAACTACTCACCAACTCATCCCTCCAAAACAGAGGCATCAATACTCCCCCTAACTACCATCTTTGCGAGAGCCTAATTGAAGATTACAATCATATATTCTTCAGATACAATAATGTAGAATAGTTTTAGATAGAAGTTATTAGTCGGTCCAACACCCCACAATTCTTTGACATAGAATCTGTTAATGTGGATAATTGGAAAGGACTCTGGGATATCATAAGCCATAAATAGTACAACTCACTAATTTGCTAGGGATCCCTACTTCCCTTCTGTTTGTGGAATCTATGGCTCACTAGGAATGCCAATCAATTTAACCATAAAAGGAAGAGTCAATGTGCAAAATTCTTGCAAAAAGGCAATGAAATACCACCTAATAGTAAGTTAGAGAGAAGAAAAGACCAGGCATAAAGTAACCATCCAAGTAAAGTGGAATCCGCCCAAATTTGAAAGCTTTAAGCTGAACATAGATGGAGCAATTAAGAAAAACCTTGGTACAAGAGGCATTGGTGGAGTCTTCAGAGACCACACTAGAAATTGGATTGGAGGGTTTAGCAACAAGGTCCCTGGACCATCCTAGCTATGGCGGAACTCCAAGTAAGTACTCCAAAGAGGACTTAAGTGGCAGTAGAGCAAAGACAGACCCCTCTAAAAATTGAATCTGACTCACTTGAATTAATTGCAATGATTGAAAAAAGGAAACTCATTGTGATAATTTAATTTTGACTGCAGGTACTTGATGCGGATGCTAGGAGCTTCAAAAATAACACACGTGTTCAGAGAGCTAAATAGGATGGCAGATACATTGGCCAAAGTTGGTGTATAACAGAGAATTTTTGATGAATCAAACTTTTTAGAAGTTTAACTGATGTATGCTCTCCACTCCTACAAGCAAACATTGTAGGAACTACTTTTGCTAGAAAAGTTAATTTGAAAACTATTCATCTTAGGGTCGGAGTGTGGCCCAGACTAATTCTAACTTACAAACACTAGCGCTAGTAGAAAGGACTGTTTTAAGTTAATTATAGTAATAAATTATTCTTTCACAACAAAAAAGACTTTCTTCACGTGTATTTTTATTGAATTAGTTTATGAGTTATTTTGGTTTGTTTTGACTTTTCATTTAGTTTTCTTGAAATTTATAAGTTTAGAAAAAATAAATATATGTTGAAAGAAGAATACAAGAAAATTTCAGATTTTAAAATATATTTTGTAATTATATATACATTTGAGTTGTCAAAAAAGATTCAATTATAAATTCAATGAGATTTTTGATAACCGCACGAAGCGCTGATAAGTTCACTATTTAACTATTTATGCTTAAACGAGATAAACTGTTAAATTATTTTTTGTGATATATCTCTTTTTTAAATTGATACAAGTATAATGTTGGTGATACAAATTTTGAAGAGACTGTTAAGACAAAATAACAAATTTTAAATTATTTTTAGCTATTTAAATTTAGAGATAATTATTTAAAAGATTCTTAGACTAGTAATCATGTCGATACAACATATTAAAAAAAATTCTAATTTGATCCTCTTTAGTCTCAATCTCTAGAAAAAAAATATAAGTTGATTATTAACTCGATTTATAACTTTATTCAAGTAACCAATGAGCTTTTTTAAAGTTTCAACTTTTCATCGTGTGTTGTCTGTGTCATATGAATCTGCAACCTAATTTTCAAACTTGAAATTAAAACTTTCTTCACATTTAGAATCTTACTTTATGCGGATGGTAACGCTTGAAATGAAGAAACATATGTGCAATGTATCTATGAGTTCAAAGTTAAATCAGTTAAAAATCTATCATTACATTACTTTTCTATACATCTACAAATTCAAAATTAAAATTAGTTAAAAATATATCATCACATGACTTCTCCATATATATGCTCCACTATAGCATTGTCTTCTCTTCTCAATATGCTTATGTTATTAACAATCACTACAATTTTTCAATATGTTCTCTAGATCAATGAATTTATCTCTAAAATTATTAATAATAGATGATTATTTACATAATAGATCGTTCTTTTTCTGATGGTCATAGTCTTTGCTACTTGATTTGATCCATTTTGTATTGTTCTAGCTGATTGAATCTAAAATAAATAGTTTATATTACTAAAAATATGAATATGATAGTAAAAAAGAGCTTAAAATTAAGAGAAAATATCCATATTTCACCTATCCTAATCATTCTACCTAAATCTAAAATAAATAGTTAATATTATTCATAAAAGATGAAGCTCCACTCGGCTACCCTTAAAGTTTAGGAATCAGGGTTCAGTAATTCCATCTGACCATCCGCAGGGTTCAGGGTTTGCAAGCACAAAAATCAAGCAGGCACCTCGAAAGATAACGACTACACATGCAGCTCAATCCTAGTCAGCATAAAGCTCACATACCCACCTTTGCCCTCACCATCATTAGATTTGCCCTCACCATCATTAGATTTACACCTATTACGACACTAAGGGACAAGAGGTATTCTCCTGCCCACCTAATCGTCTTTAGATTTCAAGTTTCAGAATTCATGATTCAGGATTTACGATTCAAGATTTAGCATAATAATGAACAAAGTTTAAAATAAACTTTTTCTTTTATCCCGATAAATAATTTTATGAATTCATCAATATATTATGAATTTTAATTGTACAATGCACATAAATACAAAATCTTAGGATACTTTAAGAGGAGGAAATGATTTCCCTTCTCTGTTAGCTTTTTACAATTTATAAAATAATAATAAAAAATTTAATCTAATGAAGCAAATAAGAAAAAAAAATTCTTTATGATTTTGTTTTTTGTCCATAGTAATAAAGTGAATATTAAATTCAGAAAATAAATAGAAAATTGAGAGAGAAGAGGAACGTGTAATAAAGAAGAGAACAGAAGCGAACAAGCAAAGCAAAACCATAACTTCTTCCAATTCTCCCCATTTTTTGTTCAAGAATTCTCTTACCCTTTTGATAACTTTGCTTCTCCAGTCCAGATGTGTGTCAAATTTCAGTTTTTTTGAACTTTTTCATTTTTGTTTTTTGGTATCATATAAATCTTATTTTCCATCTTTTTGTGCACAAAATGATGCTTCAATTCTTGCATTCTCCGCCTGGTATCGCACCAAGATTGATTTTTTAAGGTGTTAGAGCAACGTGTAGAGGAAATAGAGAAAACCCCAGAAAAGTTCTGTTGAGGAAAAACTGATGGAAGGTACAAAAATTTTACCTTATTTCTGTTACAGATCAAAAATCAGATGTAATTCTGTATGTTTTACCACTCTGTTGGCGGTGGGGTTTAGAAGTTTTTGGTTTTATGTGCTGTTTTAAGTCAGTTTCTGCATTGTTGTGAGTTTAAAGATTCTGCTGCCTCTGTAGGTTTCATTTTGTGATAATGAGGTTTAGATGTTATCTTTGTGTCAGTTTTTGGGATGGGGGTTTTGCGCATTTTTTTGCTTGTGATTAAACCTTGATGTTCTTTTTAGTTGTATGTGGTTCAGAGTGTTGATAGCTGCTAGTTGATGGTGTATAAGTATTGTAAAATGTTTCATGTCAGAAGAAAATCATAAAATTAATATAATGTTACTGAGCTGAATGGGTATAGAGGATTCACTCAACCGGACTCTTAACTGATTTGCGTATGGCGGATCAAGTGGATTGGGTAACTTGCTAGATTGAATGCTTTGAGATTTATGTGCAATGTAGGTGTTTTGTGTTTCAATTTTTTTTTTTGTGTGTGTGTTTGGGAGTTTGGGTTGCGCGGAATTAGAGAGTTTCCTTGTATATGGATTAACCTACTCGTGACATGATATTTGCAATGTCCTGACTAGGGAAGTGTTAATTGGTTATGATGATATGGAATGGATTTAATTTGGAGATAACTAAGATTACATATACAAATGATTGATGTGATGTTCCACTACGATGGTGCATGCATAGCCGGATGACATTCTGAGAACTTTAAGTGGTTGAAACTTGAGATGCTGATGACAAGATTACATTTTTTTTTCTTTTGTATGTTAGGTACGTGAAGATCTCTGGGTATCGATATGCAGCATATTTGCATTGGGAAATACCCTCTTTCCATTCATTTTCCATTACTGGAATTAAAATTGTTCTTCGTACTTTAGTCTCTAAATATGCAATAAAAGAAAGGGAAATCTTAAGGAGGGAATATTGTGAGTGCAACTATGAAATCTATGCTATTCCTTTTTCACCAGTTCTTTTATCCCGTGTTCTTTAGTTACCGTTTTTGTTGCCTATAATGAAATGAATGCTCTAGGTTAGTCAGGGTTTGCCAAGTAATTTTTTTTTTGTACATAGAGAAATCAAAGTTCAGCAGCTCTCTTTTGTTCCTCATAGGGTGTAAAGCTGTCTGCAACAGCTGGCAGTTGTGGCAATCATTTAATGATATTCTGTGCCTTCATGTTTAAATGATCTTTCGAAGAAAAAGTATCATTTGGAAGTAGAAGGAGTATTCTTGTTCTGTCTATTCAGATGACTAGAGTCAATTCAGATGAGATAGGGAGGAGTACTCTTGTTCTGTATATTATATGGTTTTTGTTCATTACGAAGTAGAAACGATTATTTTTGGAACAGTTGATAGTCCTTATGTCCAGCTTGGATAATAGTTAAGTCGTTGGCGCTGTTAATCTTTTGCAGATTTAAGTGAAGTGCATCCCAAAGATGAGCATTTTAAAGATGATAAAGGTCACCCAGAGAAAAACAGCAAAAGAATAATCAAGACACGTGCTCAGGTCGAAGCTCTAGAGAAACTTTATGAAGGTAATTCGCTGTACATACTTTTTTTTTTTTGCAATGAGCTAGGACATCATATCTATTGTTTCAGACCTAGAAATAAGAGAAAGCCTGTAAATTTTCAGAACACAAGTACCCTACCGACGAGCTGAAAGCTGATCTGGCAGAGTCATCGGGGTTAACAGAAAAACAAATTTCTGGGTGGTTTTGTCACAGGCGGTTGAAGGACAAGAGGCTGTCGAATGGGGAAATATATGTAAATGGAAGACAAGATCGTTCGAGTGGTGTCATTCAGGATCATGGCAGCGGATTTAGGCAGGATTCTTGTGGTAGCACCAAGCAAGCGGATGATAAGAAATTCGATCATCGGGAAGTTGAGAGTAGAAGATTAACTGGCCCAGAATTCTCAACTGCAGATGTGGCATGTGAGGTTGGAACTCATTTTAGAGGAAAGTCTAATTGCATGGACGATGACTCTTCAAGAAGCAGCTCTTCATTAAGGAATGAATGTTTTTCGCAAAATGCAGAACCATATGATATAGCAACTTCAAGATACATATCGCAGAGTTTACCTACTGATTTTAAGGGAGTAAAACCAAAGAATGGCCCGTCTGGGTATTTGAAAGTAAAGGGTCAGGTAGAGAATTCTGCAATTACTGCTGTGAAGAGGCAATTGGGGAGGCACTACCGACTGGATGGTCCACCACTTGGAATTGAATTCGATCCACTTCCTCCTGGTGCCTTTGAATCATCAATGCGAAATCCTGTCAATGGTGAGGTCAACTTTTTTCTTTTTAATGTTCCTGTTATTCAAATCCAAGCTTCATAGGCCTGTCTAGAATCACTCTTGTTGTTTCAGATCACGTCTTTGTTTTAACAGGAAGATGCTTTTTTCTTCTTTCATATTTGTCATGTTCAGTTCCTATTCACCTAATGCTTACTTGTTGATTTGTATCATACTTCGCATGACTACACAACCTTTGTCTTGTCAAAGCTTTATCTCAGAAAAACATGACATCATTCATGGATAGTTTTTTTTCCTGGTAAGATGATGTTTTATTAAAGCAAGTAGCAAGGAGGTACTGCAAAAGTACAACAAAAAAGATCACATTCTCAATATGAAGTTTCAGCTCATAGTTTTTATGAGATAAACAAGCTGAGACACCTCCCCAACAATCTGTACCTTACACAAAGAATATAAATTTGTAAGCCCCTATATTCTACAAAAGATATATGTTGTTTTTCTCCATTAAAGCATCTCTTGTTTCTTTCAAGCCAAAAATTCCAGATGACACATAAAGGGGGCAGCGCTCCAGGTCTTTGTACATATGCTATCCAAATTTTGACCCTGCCAACTGAGTAGTAAACTCTTCACCTCATATGGCATAGCCTGCTGTGCCCCTAAAATCTGCAAAAACATTGTCTATATTTTCCAGGTAGACTCACAGTGAAGAAGCATAGGTTAGGAGACTCTCCTGCTCTTTCACAAAAAAAACATATGCAACACAGATGAAATTCCCCCTTCTGCCATCATTCTTGTGTTAGACATGCAATTTTTGCCGCTACCCATCCAAAACAATCAACCTTTGTAGGTGCCTTGGTCTTCCAAAGCATATTCGGTGGCCATTCCAATTCCCATTAGTCACTCTTTTCCAGCAGCCTGCTGTAACCTTTTCCCTACTCCATCTTAGGGGATCTTACTTGCTGTCATCAAAAGTATAAGATTGCAATGAATTTCGCAACAGGCTGACTTCATCGATTTCCCATTTCAAATGTCAAAATTCAGCAGCCATCCATTTCTTGCAAACAAATCATAATCGAACAGTTTTTGTTTATTGTTAAATTGTATGAAGTAGTGAACTGATCTTTGAGTCTCCCATTGACCATTCATTGATCTTCCCAGAATTTTATTCTCCTTCCACCCTCTATTTCCACATTAACATACTGATGAAATTCCTCTCATGTACTACTGATGTTTCTCCAACTATCTCCTCTGCTAGAATAAATAACGGGATTTGGACTCCATCATTCCATTTGCCATATTTGGTATTAGTAAATTCTTTGCACGGTTCTTCCTTTTCATCACTGTGCCTCTATAGCCATTTAAACAGAAGACTCTTATTATGTAATTCCAAATTTTTTGTACCTATGCCACCTCTCTTTTTTTCCTGCATTATGTTTTTCCACTTCACTGGATGGATTTTCTCCTTTCTTAGTTACCTTCCCATAAGAAACTGCTTCTCAACCTTTTTTTTTAAAAAAAAGAAAATCAAGTAATAATATTTTATTAACAATGGGCAAAAATTACCATGTCCAACTTATAAGTAGTATACCGAAATGGAGAAAACCTCACAGATAAAATATGGTTTTCTACGAACAGCATCCAATCTTCTAAACCTAAAGGAATCTTGTGGGTACACCAAAAGGAAATAAGGGATAAGAGGCTCTTCTTCAAGTGTACAGAGTGCATCTTGATACTATCAAAAGCTCTTTTATTTCTCTTTTATACTGTCCAAATAAGTGCTAGCAGTGCAATATCCCATGCCTTGCGTCTTCTTCCACTTCTTACAAAGGAGAGTAAAACAATAGTTCTCCGACCATGCCTGGCATCACCCATTGTATACCAAACCAATATAATACTTCCCACCACATGGACATGCTATGCTTCTCAACCTGTTAATTCTCTTTTCTATATTGACTGAAATTGGTGCAAGACTCATGAGGTAGTACTTAGTAGTGGGTAGGTATGCATCTAGAACACTATTGAAGAGAGTCAATCTTCCTTGACAAGACAGGCACTGGTTCATCCAGGGGATAGCTTCTTCTCACATTTGTCAATCACCACTTTCACATAGATTGGTCATTATTTCTGGCACCAATGGGAAGGACCAGGTAGAAACATGATTATGTTGTCAGCTATGTTTTCTAAGATAGTGTTATCTTTTTTTTTTTTTTTTTTTTTTTTTTTT
>DF360090.1:29158-50882 GCA_000787875.1 Solanum virginianum | reverse complement strand
TTTTTTTTTTTTTTTTTTTTTGTTTTTTGATAAGGTTAACTAGAATTATAAACAAGAGAGTTACACCAATAGTGTACTCTTGTAGTAATTACATCAAAAGTATATAGGAAAAGCCAAGAGAGATTTATCACCTATGACCTTCATAAATTATCTAAAAATAGAGTAATCTCCCCTGGGTCCTTAGGTACAATATGGGTGCACCAAAAGTTTAAGGTTGCTAAACAGTTCATTTTTAGGTTTTGGAAAGGAATGCACTTGTTCTCAAAACATCTCTGATTTCTTTTTTGCCAAATTGTCCACCAGATGCAAGCAGGGACAATCTTCCATCTCTCTTTATGTCCTGATTGATTCCCATCTCTGTTCTAACATGTTAAGACTTCTGCAGTTTTCCTTGGCATGGACCATCTAATCCCCCTCAGGTTGAAGAACCATTGCCGAAGTTTCTCAGTCACTTTACAATGCAAGAAAAGATGGTTTATTATCTCTGCCTCAACTTCACAAAAAAAACATCTGGAACATAACCGTCTTCCCCTTTTCATAAGGTTGTCCTGAGTCAATACAACTTGGTTAGCAACTAGCCAAGTGAAACAGGCCACCTTATGTGGTATCTTTCCTTCTCAGATCATCTTCCAAGGCCACTCCTTAGTTTGAGTTGATGTATCAAGTAACTTGTAAGCTGATGTCACCTTGAACTTGCCATCTTTGTCCCTCTTCCAGAGCAATTTGTCTTCCTCGCAGGTGAGGCTCTTAGCTTGTTCCAAGGTATTGTAGAATTGAATCATTTTCTCTACCTCCCAATCATTGAGAAATCTTCTGAAGGACAGATTCCAGCCTTGTGCATTTTTGACTTCTGAGATTGTAGCTAGTTTCTGCTGATTGATGTTGTAGATGTCTGAAAATTGTTGCCTCAAAGATGTTTGTCCCAGCCATTTATCATTCCAGAACATGGTCTTTCTACCATTAACCACTTTGATAATAGAATTACGCCACATTCTCGGCCACTGATTTCTGATAGTCCTCCATAGACCCACACCATAAGGATTTTTAACTTCCTTAGTAGTCCATGGTCCTTCCCTGCCATATCTTGCAATGATGACTTCCTTCCATAGGCCCTGCTCTTTTGCTGCACATCTCCATAACTATTTTAACAGGAGGTTTTGTGTTTTTAAGTTCTTGATTCCTATAATTCCTCCTTTTTGTTAGTTGTGAGAACATCCCACTTGACCAAATGATAGTTCTTCTCCCCTTCACCATTACCTTGCCAAAGGAAATTTCTTCTAATAGCAACCAACCTTTTGATGATATTCCTAGGAATGGGAAAACGTGACATCATGTAAGTTGGCATGGCATCAAGAATACTACTGATCACAGTGACTCTACCACCCAAGGATAAGTATTGATATCAACAATTAACCAACTTCTTTTCACATTTTTCCACCACAGAGTTCCATATGTTCATGGATTTACGCTTAGCTTCCAAAGGCATGCCAAGATAGGTGGTGGGAAGTTCCCCTATCTTGCCACCTATAATGTTTGCCAAGGTACTGATCTCTGGAACTTCATTCACAGGATAGACAAAACTCTTTCCCCAATTAATATGCAGTCCAGAAATTGCTTCAAACAAGATGAAAATAACCCTTAGGTGTTTCAGTTGTTCCTTCTGTACATCGCATAGCACCAAGGTGTCATCAGCATATTGCAAATGAGAAGTAGACACTCCCAGCATATCACGTAGGCCTCCCATAGACAAAATGAAATGAAAAGGAGAAAGGTGTTCTCCTTGTCTCAACCCTCTCTTAGAGGAGAAGAAGCCAGTTGGAGATCTATTGATCAAGATAGAAAACTTCACTGGGGACATACAAAACTTCATCCATTTTATCTGGGTGTAGCCAAACCCTATCCTTTTTAGTGTTCCCAGATATATTCCCAATTCAAGTGATCATAGGCTTTTCTATGTCTAGCTTGCATGGGATTCTTGGGACTTTGGATCTGTATCTCATATCTACACATTCATTGGCCACCAAAATTGCATCCATGATTTGCCTGCCCGTAATAAAGGCTATTTACTGATCATCCACTATCTTTGGTATAACTTTCTTGAGTCTCTGTGTTAAAATCTTTGATATGATTTTGTAGATGCTCCTAATTACTAATTGGCCTGAAATCTTTCTGTTCGGATGCACCCACCTTCTTTGGGATCAGCATTATGAAAGTGGAGTTAAAACTTTTTCAAAATAGCCCTGATCATGAAAATTTTGAATAGCAGCTACCACTTCCTGTTTTATCGGTAGTGTATAAAGAAGACCATTGTGAAACCATCAGGGCCTGATGCCTTATCACCTGCGCATGAAAACACACAACTGTTAGTTTCCTTCTCTTCTAATTGGCCTTGCAGGTGCTGCATTGTCCTCTTCATCAACCATAGACTGAAATAGGGTTGAACTGAGGTCTCCAAACTTCTGTCTCAGTGTATAGTTTTTGGTAGAAAGCAGTGATTTCATCTCTGATCCTAGCTGGTTCAGTCACGTTAGACCCATTGATGATCAGTTTGTCAATGTTGTACCTCTTGTGGCAGTTGATTGTTCTATGGAAAAATTTTGAGTTCCTGTTCCCTTCTTCAAGCCACAAGGCCCTAGATCTTTGCCTCCTAGCTACTTCTTCCCTCTTGGCAATTTCTTCAAACTTCACCATCAATACTGCTCTTAAAATAAGACTCATCATCAGATAGGGTTCTTTGGTCTTGTATCAAGTCTAGATCAGCTAACTGATTAAGAATCCTTTGTTTTTACGTACCTAGGTTGCCATGTACTGTTTTTCTCCAATTTTTCAACTTGTCTTTCGGTAATCTCAACTTCCAAGCTAGAATATAATCTGGTCTTCCCACAAAAGCTGCGGAATTCCACCATTCTTTAACTCTTCCATGAAAGTCTTGAGTCTGCATCCACCAGTTCTCAAACTTGAAATAAGAGTTTGATCTGTCCAAGTTACCACATTCTAACAACAAAGGGTTATGGTCAGAAGTAACTCTAGGTAAGATTGATTGTTTAATCTTTCAAAAGGCTACTTTCCAGTCCTCAGAGATCTGAAATCTATCTAGTCTAGCTGCAATATCTTGTCTGTCCCCTTTGCTCCATGTGAATCTGCCACCTACAAGTGGTAAGTCTTGTAGTTCCATGTCCTCCATAAATTCAGAAATTTCTTCCACTGCCTTATTGAATCTGTTACAATTCTTCTTCTCTGATGGAAATCTTGCTACGTTGAAATCCCCAGCCACCACCTAAGGTCCACGGAAAAGACCCCTCACTATCCCCAATTTCCCCATACTTCTTCTCTACGATTTGGGTCATAGACACCTGACAAATGCCATCCAAAATCTTTTGCTTTCCCAGTGAACTTATAAGTGATATTGTAAGCCCCTACTTCACATACTTCACCCTCCCAAATACTACTATCCCACAAGATAATGATACCCCCTCTTGTCCCACTTGCATCTAGTTGTGCATATTTGACCTTCCTATTCGCCCATATCTTGTTAACAATCCTGCTTATATCACCATTAATTTTTTATTTGGTTTTGATCTGCTGCCTTTTTCTTGGATCAATGGGGCCCCTTACATTCCATGAGACTATGTTACTTCTTTCTTGGATCAATGAGGCTCCTTACATTTCATGGGACTATGTTAACTTTCATTTAAATCGTCTATAAAGCAACCTCCCTACTTGTGCCATAGCTCACAAAATTACTCATTGGTTCTAGTTTCTTGAGTTCTTTCGGCACCTTCCCTATTAGAGTAGTTGGGACTAAACTTTGTCTCTTGCTATCAATCGCCATTAAGAGGTTCAGGGCCACTTCTTCACAACCAACAAAATGCACCTCAAATTCTTTGCTGAGCCTGATTATGTTTTGTTGGACCTATGAAGGAATTTCATTCTCTGCTACTGTACTATTCTCATCAGAGTTCAGTGGTAGGATAGTCTCAATTGTATCTTCCCCCTCCACCTCACGTTCCAGTTGCATGTTTCTTACTGTTTGAGTCCCCAACTCTGTTCTATCCTCTATTTGGATAAACAATTACTTCAGAACAGTGATTTGGATGCCGAAAGGTGACAAGGTTCTGCCTCGCCACAAGGCGATGAGGGCGGCGAGGCGGTTGCTTTTTTAAAGTACAACATCAATTAATACCAAAAATTTAAAATATTTAATTGCATATATAAATAATTAAAATTTCAATCTCAATAACATATTAGCAAATATTCCAATTCAAAAATTGAAAATAGATACTAAAAGTCTAAACCAAAGTCAATAGGGAGGGAAAAAAATAGAGATAGAAGTAACTCTAAAGTTTGAAGGAGGAGAAAAAAGAAACACAGAGTGATGAAATCTGAAGAAGAAAAGAAGAAATGCATATTTGTTGGACTTTGGAATCTCTAGAAAAGTTCGGTTGGTTGCTGGAGAAGTCTAGTCGAGTCATTTGGTTGGAGTATAGTCTAAGTCTAAGAGTGCAACTGCGCAAATTTGAAAAGGAAACCCGAAAATACCTTTTTAACTTTTAAAACATCCTAAATTAGTCGCTTTTTTAAAGAGAATACAATAGCTGACGCCTTTCTTGCCTCTCACCTTTGTCGCCATTATCGTTATGGCATCACCTTTTGAAGATCGCCTCGCCAAAAGCTAAAAGGCGATGAAGGGTCGCTTCGCCTCTCGCCATTGGTGACAGGGCGATCACCTTTCACGACACTGCTTCAGAATCTAGCTTATGACCTTCATCTCCTTGTTCTAGTGGAATTAAGTCACCTTCTCTGACTTGCTCCCTTAGGGTTCTGCAGTTTGCTTCTATTTCATCAAGTAAAGGCTCATAATGACTTCCAATATTTTTGGGCTTCTTTTCGTTTAAGTCAACGACATGTTGGGCTAGTGGATCTGGGCCCAACCTTTTAATTTCTTTTCCTTTCTCTTGCTCCGGGTCACGTGTGCATTTAATAAATTCAAAAACTTTTGAAGGCCCCACGTGGTAGTTGCTGTCACCAGCTGGCAAAGGTGTGGACTTTATTGCACCGCCCCTGTGTATTAACTGTTGGGTCGAAGCAAGATCCCTTTTATCACCTACAACGTCGAAACCACCTTCTTCAACAGAGAACCTCGTCGGTGTCTCATCCCATACTTGTATGATATACCCAAAACCCTCAAAAACCTATCTTCACCTCCTTCGGAATGGGGTTTCCGTTATTTTTGACAAGTTTTCTAGCCCATTTTAGGTGATTTCGAAGTTTTGTTTCCTCCTCTATTTTCAGCCATCCAGCACAAAAATCTCCTACTGCTCTGAATACGTTTTGTGACCACAGATGTAATTGGAGGCTCACCAATCTGATCCAAGAATGGTTTGCATCTGCCCTAGATTGAGTTGCACCCATAGTCGGCGACCACCATTGTAGTTGTATGTGCTGGTTCATCCAAAGCCATCTTCCTCCGAGTATGTGTTCAACAGCAGTATGGAGGAGAACTCGAAAAGGAAAAGGTTGTGTCCCATCTCATAGATGTTAAGGCCATGAGCTTGTTTCCAGTTTTTACTTGCCCATCTACGTCCTTTTGAGAGGATTGGAGTCTCAGATCCATTTGCTGGGAAGCTTCCCACAAGACTTCTGGATAAGAGCTCGTTACGAGTTTGATTTGAATTTCCGTCGATAAAGATGGTGTTCCCTCTCTCCTTTGGTGATGCCAGTATCTATCTCTTTGGAAGACCATTTGCTCCTCCTGAAAGTCTCTGCATAAGAGATCTCTTTGTCAATCCTTCTGTAATTCTTGCAAACTGTCTTGTTAACTTTGTATTAAATGAACTTTTCAATTTTGGTGGCCAAGTCCCACCAACCAGCATTGAATGTGATTTCAGGGACTATTAATACCGATCTGTTCTTTCCTTGTATGCTGATAATGCTTATATATCTGCCCTTGTTAAAGTTTCTTGCACAAAATACATTTGAAACATGCTCCTGCCTTTTCTCATCATCTAACTACATTCCCTTTCACCTTTGATGCTTCCTTGAGGATCGAACAGATCCATTCCATCGTTTATTGTCTAAAGCTTGCTCTGCTCATTGTGTTTCTTCCTCTCTTGGTCCAGTCATATCACGTCTCTGCTCGAGCTGCGTCTCTTGCTATGTCGAAAGACTTGAAACCCATTGTGGAGAAAATCATATCTTCCTCCATAATCTGATAAAATGGAGGAGAGGAAGGTTGAGAAGAAAAGGAGAAGGAAAAAGGGTGGATTCCGGTGACAGAAGGTCACCGGAGGGAAGTTCTGACCTCCTCTGCTGGGAGAGAGAAGGATATTGGGCAAGCGTGCCTGGGAGTATATAAATTCCACCTTTTGAAGTGGGATCGTAAGATGTGTTATCTTACAAACATGATTATGTTGTCAGCTACGTCTCACCCGTAGTTCTTAACTTCTTTTTATCATATCAAAGTAAAGTGCACCCAAGGGTGTTAGTGGTCGGTGAAGTTAGAATGAAGACCACGGAAGATTAGGGATTGTATCCCAGTAAAGGCAAAAGATTTGGTGATTTCTTTCTTTTTATTTGCCTAAGTTACTTGGGACTATACCAATAAAAGGATGATGGTACCCCATGAAATAGTTGAGCTGTGGAGATGTTGGCCCAGATACCACAGAAAGATCTAATCATGAATTGAACATTCAAATTCTTATAATTTTTTCATGACTTGCATTTTATTGCACTTATGCAAGGTATCTACTCTTAAAAGTTTGATAGACATATAGTTGATGATTATATAGAACAGAGTGAGCTAGTCTCTAAGATAAAAGTTGTGGAGTTCTTTCATGTTTTTCTTGATTAAAAACATTTCTATTGTGCCCATCTTTGCTTTGTTGCTCCGGCTTTTGTTGTATCAAGCATATTTGTCCATCCAGAATTACTAGTTTCCTGCTCCGACACTCATATGTTGGCAGTGACTGTTATTGGTTATTAACAGTATTCACAGCATCTGTTAAACTCATCTTCCCATCCGTGTGGATTATAATTGGACCATTTTTCATTATTTGATCAAATATGCTAAACACTTTATTATATACACAAAATTTTGTTTTTAAAATTATTCATAGGCATTAGTCCGTGGTTTATGACATTGACGTAGTAGTCAACCATGATTCTGTATTTACAATAAGAGTTATGAGAGAATTTTCATGCTGAACGGACAAGCTCTTATTAGTATGTGCAGTGTCAGCTCAATTCTGGGTTATGTATCTGCATTTTTATTTTCTTTAGTGTTACATTGCTTTTTTGTACGTCTGAAAAATGGATTCTTAAAGTGTAACTTAGTTTCCTGATACAAAGTGTTGCTCACTGGTATTGTCGTATGAATGTTTTTCAGACCCTTATTACTCTCCAGAACCTGTTCCAGCTTGCTCTCCAGATATGTCCAACATCTACAGGCGGTCAAATGTAAGTGGATCCTGCCGCATTCCTCTTTATCAGTTTGGTGGACCTCAATTTAGTAATCTCAAAACCATACATATTCTGTGTATTGCACATTTGCACATGAATGCTTAAATTTTCTGTCAACTAGATCAAATCTAGATTTTAGACGATATTTTAACCCTTTACTACGTGCGGACAAGGCGAAGGAACTAACGAAGTGCTATGTTTAGAGCTCTGCTATAGCTAAACTGAACAAATTTGTATATATTAATGTTAACTGTACTTCAAACCATTGTGGAACGGAATGTTGAAACTTATTTGAAGCTTGCTGACTTCTTAGATAAATCCTTAAATGGTGCAATCCACAGTTACCTTTCTCCCCCAGAAGGAAAAAAAACACCCTAGATATGGTGCATCTTGGATTGACTGGAGCATCCTTTTGATTGCTGATATGGAGGACAAAAGGGGAATTTTGTGTGGTTGAAAATCATTTTATTAAGGGTAGAAGGGGAAGTTTAAAGCAAAATTATTTCTAAAGTAAAGCAACACTCTTTTTTAGATGAACTAAATAGGAAAGGGTGCCACATAAAATTAGACAGAGGGAGTAATATTATCTTGCCTTGTGTCTTTGGTGAATTACAGTGCATTATGGTTGGATTATTGGCCCAAAGTTTCTAACTTTACCAAAAGAAAATATCATTAAAAGTCTGCATCCTACGGGAGCTATCTCTTGTATGTTTTTGCATCTCTGAAATTAATGAAATATTTACTTCTTCCCAAAAAAAATTGTTACCAAAAGAACAGTTGCTTCTTTTAATAAATAATACTCCTCATTTTCCTCCATTTTTTGGGTAATTTCTAGAATTTTTTCTTCCTTTTGTCCACGAATAGAGGTTTGTTTCAACTGGATTGTGAGATACCAGATTGAATCTTTCTTTTCGTGGAAAAACTATTCTAAACTTATGGGGGTTACTGTCTTCAGAAAAAGATGGTTATAACAACAAACTTATCAAATAAAGGATTGTTATTGCAATGAAAACTTTTGTCAAAGGAGTGGGAGTTTCTGAAGTCTGTTTCCTTGCGTCGTTTTTTAAAATATTATAATTATGCTCTTTCTGATAAATTGTATAATTCACTTCTAAAGAAATAACAAGACAATTACTCTAAATTACCAGCTTAATTCTTTATATCACCTCTAACTATAGGTGGCAAAATTGGCCCAAGAATCTTGACTCACCCATTTGTTCAACTTAAGCCTATGTAATACTGAACTGATTTTTAGCTCAAATTGAGTATCAGTGACTTTGTCAAAATATTTTCAACATAAAACACTTTTCTGTTTATATGTAACATATACAGCCTTTTGAACAATTCATAACGAAACTAATAAAAATTATAAAATTTATCAAGAATTGGGTTGAGCTACACTCAAATTTTAGCCCATCTCAGTCCAAGTAACCTTTGACTACCCCATTGATTAACTCAGCCCATTCTGACCTGCTCAGAATCAGCCCAATCTGCTCATTTGACACTTCTATGGCCAACCATCTCCAAAGACAATGGAATTACTGTCCTACAATAAAAAAATTAGTAATGTAACGCAAACTTTAATAAAATAAAGTAAGGTTTTGTGGCCTGCTTGAGTTCTGTTGATTAGTTTTGAGACAGCTCTCTGTTACAAGGACCACACTTTTGGGATTCGAAAGGGTGTTTGCACCTATCAAGAGAATCACATTAGTGCCTTCCTTGGAGTTCAAAAATTAAGTCTGGAGTAACCTCTGTCTCAGGAATAAAGATAAGTAGTTCTTATACATGTGCATTGTTTAATTTTCAATGTGATACATCTTTTTCTACAATGGCTCAGACTAGGATGGACTGCTTTACTTGCTTTTCAGGTCCACTCATGTTACCAAGTTATCATGTATACATCTTACTATCTAAACCAAAGCATTGTTGATATCTTGTTTCTTGGATTATATTTATTTTGCCTTTGTGTTGCCCCATCAGGGATTCGGATCCAATTCCAAGTCCAATTCCCATGACTCTGATCTGGATGGTTTGAACTTCAAAAGAAAATCCCATTCCGCTCATCCTGAATATCGCTTCAACCCAAAGCCTAAGCTGAAGTCCTCTGAGCATAATGAATATCCTGAATGGAACTCATCAATTGACATGTATGAAGGTTCTGCAAGAAAAATGCCAGTTGATAGCAGAGACAGCTGTAAGTTTATGGCAAACCACGGATATGGAGACATTAGAACTAGTATTGGTTCAAGCGCTGGTCTTCGTAGTCCCTATGTTGGAAAAGTCGATGGAGAGAAAGTGAAACCTCGGTTCACTAGGCATAACGAATTGAGTCTTAGAAAGTTCTCAATAAAACAAAGTTTGAAAAGGGACAATATTCCACATCCTCTACTCAATGTCTATGAAGCCTATACTCTAACGTCTAGATGGTGAGCTCCACAAAATAGCTGAAAAGGTATATTACAGTTTGGCTTTATACTATGTTGTTCCATGGTTCCGCAAGACCCTGATATTTTTTCTTGAAATGATATATAGGACCACATCAGCAGAAAGAGACCAGCAGTTGATGAAAACTGTAATCTAGTTCGTGTGAAGGTTCAGGTTCCCCGGCCCAATGAGATAACTGTAAGCTTTATGTTTTTTGTTAATACATGCAACTTCCTTTTGGTTTTATACATGGTTATGAATTCCATAAACCCAACTTTTTGTTAAAGGTTGTTAAACGAGCAACGACTGAAGTTCCTGACCATCAAGAGTACTTGAGGAGAGCATCTATGACAGGAATGCCATTGCAAACAAATCATCAGATAAGGTTTGGCCAACTTAAAGAACTTGATTTTACACAACCTAATATGTGTTAATCTTCCTACGTATTTTAACAGATATTCGGAATATGCCTCCACTTTTGAGATGATCGTGTGACTAGATATCATGACTATTGAGAATCATATTTACCCCTTGAATGACTTCTATTAGAAATGATGTAAGACCTTCATTTGTTAAATCTGCTCCCATCACAGAAGGTTGTTGATAAAACAAAGCACAAGCTATTATTTTCTAGTACCATGTGCACTATATCCTTGGTAGTCACTAAGTTTTGATGTTATCTGAGGCTTTCTACCTGCTCTGAAAAATTAAAAAGCAACGGGTTCTTAGGTTGTCCTCGTCATATTAAAGCTGAGTGGTTATGTTATTCTTTTCAGTTAGTAATGACTCTGATTTTGTTTGCTGTAGTGCTGCTGCAGAGAAGCCACCTAGCTTTAGTGAAGATGAAGAAACAGAAGACACCAGTTCGTTCGAGGGTTAAAAGGTTTGCTTTTTGACTGAAGAAACGTAATAGTTCCATTAGTTTTAGGAATGTTCTGTCAGACGTCTGTGTCGATACAACTCCTACAGTTGAAGATAACTTAAATTCACCTGTCGGTGCTCCCAATGTGTGAGGAGAGCTTTTGGTGCTTGTATAGTTCAAAATGTTTGTATCTTCTTTTGTAGCTTGATGCTGAAATAGGGATATACTATGATTAGTATATGCTGTCATTTAGCTTAAAAAGTAAAGTACTTCCATTATACAGAAGAAAAAACAGGCCATGCTCATCTGGTTGTCCCCAAAGGGAGTCATACAGAGTTATCATACATGCTCATCTGGTTGTCCCCAAAGGGAGTCATACAGAGTTATCATACTGAGTAAAGAAGTTGAACAAATTGGAACAACTTCTTGATTAGTTGTTGCAACAACTGAGTAAGTTGTATAAAAGAAATTGAATTTTAGCAGCAACTAATAGAGAAGTTGCAATAATGAATCAAGTTCAACAATCGTTATAGTTGGCGTTGGAAGGGTAGAAACATGGTAGAGAGTAGCGATGACTGCATAAAGATGTTACTCATGATGATTTTTTTGTTCATCAAATCATTATTAATTGTGAATTAAACACTTGATGCAGATAAGAAATTTACTATTTTGAACTTGGACCTCCTTCGAATTTGTTGAATTCGAAAATTAGATCATCGTAAAATCAAAATAATTCAAGGCTATAATTTTACTACTAGATACAGAACAGGAATGTGTAATATCACATGTTAAAAAGTAAAAATAAACATAGGATTGTCACAACGAAAAATTAAGTGGAGTGTATATGTATAATATGTAATATGTAAAGCATGTGTATATGTATGTATGTATGTGTAGTTTTATTTTTCTTCACTCTCTTACTCCATGCATGTCATGCCCCGGGAGAGTACCCTTGGCATGGTCAGCACTCAGAGACTATTGCTAGTCCTTGAGCAAATCACTTCGCCTCATTGTCACCTTATACTCAATAGTGGAAGAAAAATGTTTAACGAAAAGACCGTAAAACAATTAAATAACCCAGTCTTTATAAATATAGAGAGAAAGTTCTCAATAAAACAAAGTTTGAAAAGGGACAATATTCCACATCCTCTACTCAATGTCTATGAAGCCTATACTCTAACGTCTAGATGGTACTATGACAGGCCATGGCCACACAACTCAATAAAAATACAGTACATAGTAAAAGAAAAGGGTTCCTCCGAAGGTAAGGTGGGCTCACCATCTCTGGAATCATGGACTTGAACTCCAACGGTGCGTCTGCTGAAGTCTTCCAATACCTGTCTCTGCATCATGAAACGATGCAGCGCCGAGTGGCGTCAGTACGTGGAATGTTTGGTATGTAAAATAGCTCAAGGAAACAAATAAAGCTCAAACTCACTCAAACGACTCAACTCCTCATCTCATAACTCAACTCAAGTAAATCATGCAAGTTTGAAGTTTGAAATCATTCTTTAGAAATAGACTCAGTGTTTAATGCAACTCAGTTCGAAAATCATGATATGCTCAACTCAAGTGCTGCTTGGAAGTTTCTCTAACCAACATAACTCTCCACCACCATGAGTTTTTGGTGATGTACAACGAAAAAACGTCGTTCCCATGTCCGTCCTAAACTTTCCACGGTAAAACATAATGCTCTACCCTACCATGAGCTTTAGTGATGCACAATGAAAAGACTTTGTTATCACGCTCACCCTAACTTGTCACAATAAAGGACGTCAACCTCTCCTCTCTCTCGGATCCAAAGAGAATGTCCATCTATTGGGACGTGAGCCGCCAAAGTTAACTGCACGACTATCTTACGCTGGGGAACTTGGGGTGCTCCTCAATCACCCAACTCGGTGGTCAATACTCCTTCCAAGCATTCATGTTTCATGGTAATGATGATGCAACTCATAAATTGACTCAAATATTTTCATGAAAACTCCAACATGTACAAGAATTTGAAACTCAAAAATCATAGGATTTAAAACATGCAATTTATACTCATGATCTTAATTCAAGTAGACGAAGGAGTGCATGGATGAACATAATCCAACGCTTTAGATATCCTTACATACCTGGATTGAACCTTTGGACAATCAACTTCAAGGCACTCTCTTCGAACTCTTCAATTCCTCGCTCCTCTTCTCTTCTCTTCTCTTTAGCTCGTCTTTTTCAAGGACTTAAAAGGGGCTTAGAATAGGGTTTAAACCCTTTTTATGCTTAAAATGATCCATTTTGATCACATATTAATTCTAGGAGGGATTTGGAAAGGTCTAGAATGCCCCTCACAAAATTCCAAAAAAGTCCATCTCGGGACACGGGGTTCGTGACGCGGACTGTGTAAGTTTTTGGTATTTTTCACCAAAAATTTTCAAAACGAGCTTTCTAATCCTATAGAAAAATTTTAAAATAAAACCAAGTGTTGGTTCGCGACGGTGGCGCATCGCGACCCTATCTCACATCTAAACTAATTCGCTTTTTCGCATCAAAAAATTATCTTTTGATCCAATTGCTCTAAAAATCAATCGAGATCATTTTCCTACTTAACTTTTCATGCTGATCACAAATTCGACCTCAAATTTGCCATCGGAGCATGAGAAGACACGTTATGCGCACATCTCTTATCTAGGGGTATTTTGGTAATTTTACCAGGCGTTACATTATCTCCCCCTTGGAATCCTTCATCCTCGAATGATGAGTGGAGATGGACATCAAGGCACGAATAACAATCGAAAGCTCCTCTCAATACTCACTTAATCAATCCAACTCTCGACTTCTCATCGATCTTAACAGTCTCTATTCAGACTCAAGAATATACACATCAAGAACTTAATTACTCAAATACTCCAACTCATGGGTGAACATCGACTTAAGAGTATAAAACTTAACTCATTAGAGGGCATCATCATTTGCAGCTCATAACTCTCGTCAAGGCCTAAGTCTCGCTGCATTATCTTACCAAAGTCAAGCCTAACTCAAAGTCACCTTACACTACCTTTTAAGTTAGTCACAATCCTAGAATCTATCCCATAAGGTTCTTTTGTTATACCTTAGACATCCTCACCGGCAGGCACAAATGGAACATCAGAACTTAAGCAATTCAACTCATTCGAACACCTCGTCAATCGATTGTTCAGACTCAAGAAGGAAGTCATCAACTCTAATAGAGAATGAGACCATCGTGATATGCAAGACTCTACGGACACTCTCGAGCTCAACTCCCCATCTTAGTTGTGCTTCTTTTCATGGCACTATATTCCCTCAATTCAAACTCATAGCTCTTATTCAAATCTCCACCTAACCACCTTCTTGTCTTCCATTCAAGCCTATTTCTGAGTCTCAAGGTGTTATTTCTAAAATGATCACATCCCTATAAAGCTAACCCTCAACTCAAACTCTATAGCTCTTCTACTCTAACGCATCTACCTGAAACACTCACTCAAAAGTCATTGATAGCCTTCTCCAATCACTCATACAGTGACATCCGCCCGTTCAAGCCTATCACTCCAACCACTTCAATCATGTCTTAGAATTTTCAAGCCTACTCGTCACTTCTACCTCCATCATTCAATGAGCTCTCACTCAAAGTCACACCAACATACTCTTACCTATCTATTGCACATCATCAGGTCTCATCTCTCTCCTCCTCCCTAGAGATTACCTATCTATTGCACATCATCAGGTCTCATCTCTCTCCTCCTCCCTATCTCTATCCCTACATGATACAAGTTTAACACTAATATCACGATAAGGATACATTCATTCCTCCTCATCTACCCTCACTCTTATTCTACTACTATCAACATCAAAATTGGACTTGGAGGAACTCCTCATCTCCCCTTTTCGCGAGACCTCAAACTACTACCTCTTCATGCAAAATAAGCACGAATACCATCAAGAACTCAAATACTCATTCTCAAGAATAGACTATGAATACAATATCTAGAGTTTAAACTTTATCTCCAATATCATTATTAGGCACGAATATTATCAAGGACTTGCATACTCAAGTATGCAGAGGCTCAAAAGGAACATCAACTCAAATATAGGAACTCAACTCCATTATCACAATTCAAGAGCACTCATTCTCTCCCATCACCCATAACTCGTCTACTACCATCAACAATGGCATAATAAGCCGAAGGTCAGTGCATGTGTAAGATGACATCAGAATCACGAACTCTCACTCTCTTTCATCAACCATCACTCCTTTACTATCATCAATACTTCTATCAAGACTAGAAAGCTGGATTACTCAAAGGGCTTGGAACGGAGGTTATTAGCATGATTCAATTAAAATCTACTATTATCAATACTTCTATCAAGACTGGAAAACTGGATTACTCAAATGGCTTGGAATGGAGATCATTAGTACTAGTCGATAAAAAAAATCTTATCTGAGGATATTCATAATGAAGTACAATCTCCCTCGTCTATCAAAATTCACTCTGAGTTCAGAGAACTATACATAGTGTAAAACTCAGGTCACATCTCAATCAATATAGGACTGGAAACTCTTGGGTCTGTGGGGTAAGATCAAGATTAGTGAATGAATTTATCGCTTGTCATCCTCAAACTCAACATGAACGAGAATCAACATGATGTGCTTGGGACTAGGCCATAAGTATGACAGTCATACACCAGAAGGGAATAGAGTATTATCTCAAAGATAACTAAAGGGTAAAGATCGTATGAGATAGAAAAAAATTGATATTTCATCTTGATCAGCCCATCACTACCAAAGACTCAAGATCTATTCTGGTTTAACACCTTGTCATCTCCCCCTTAGCTCTCAAAGTCCTCTTTCCAAATTTGTGAATCAATTTTCTCTTCTCGGCTATAAGCATATACCTCCACACTATCAAGGAATAAACTCTTCTGTTATGCTATAGTCGCATACATATAATTAGCCACTCAGACTCCTTTCAACAATATCACTCTTAGCTCCTTCCTGTCTTTATGGAAATCTCTCTATATTTGTTATTCTTATGGCGTACATAACCACTTCCCACAATTCTTAGAATCTAACCTCCTTTTTTTGACTGCAGACTCCCAACTCCTGTGTCCCCATAAACTCATTTGTATAAGACTTAGAGTATTATGGAAAACTCATCACCATTTACCCATAAGTCCCAAATCTACTTAGCTACTCGTGACGACAAAGATTACTTACATCAGCCTACTCCACATTGACAACTCAAATATACTATCTAGATTCCTGTAGCAGTCATAACTTAGAGCTTCACACATCTTTACACAATCATGGATACATATCTCAAGCCTCTTGTTATCTATTGAGCTATCCTCGTCTCACTTGCTTACCTAAGGGGCACTTGTACCTTGTCTATAACATCACTTCCTCATAAATCAACACCTTCTTCTTGAACATACACTGTGGCAAGCCTCTTAGAGTAAATATCCAACTAAGGTTATCACTCTCACGATGTTATCTCCTCTTTAACACTACTCCTCAAATTTCAAGCTTAGGGTCTAGCACTAACATGTACATCTATCACACACCTCTCTAATGCTAACTTACAACTACTAGGTAAAAATTTAGGAACATAATCCCACTAAAATCTCATAGCGAGTATTCAATCAACACCTCCCTTTCTCGTAACTCAGTACTGCTCACCTATCTAATTATATATCCTTATCTGACTAAGCTCACAACTTAATGAGTCTCATGAACTCTCAATTAAAATTCATAAGCCTAATTTTAGATCTATCACATTGAAAGAACTCTTTCCCCCTATTCAACATCTACACTTCACCCTCAATAGTATGAATACTACAATACGTCAACATAAACTTCCTTCTAGTTTGAGCACACTCTATCACATTCTAACAATAACTCTTCCTCTATACCTCATTATGAAAATCATAGGGTACTTATGACTCTTTTATCAAACTCATGGCAATTGACTCATCAGCCCATTACATACCTAATAGATACATAACTTTAACTACAAGTCTCAATCAACCATCACTGTTGCTATCTTATCCCTTTCTATCCATCATCATCCTTTAACTTTGGGATGATTCAGTTCTACTCAGGGTTTATAAGACTTCACATCGCACTCTTAGATGGTAACATTAAACTTTTCAGAGGCATAAGTTCCTCTCTCATGGGTCATATCGGAAGCAAGTCTTGAAAAAGAGGTCTTGGGTATATCTAGAGCTAACTCAAATGCATAATTCATATGAGTAATAGTGCACTATTTCTAGTAAATTAACTTCGCAAACTATCGGCTTCTCTCAAGCCTAGTGCAGTCTCTCTAACATTCTGGTTACTTTATCACAGAGGATCCCATCTGTAAGAGTTTGAACATTACTGTCTCTATCGCCTCGTGGATGAGGCATAGTCGAAAGGTTAAAGCAATGCATAAATCATCATAGATTTCTTAAAAAATAGATCTATCGCATGATTCAGAATCTGAAAGAAGGAAAACTTTTCCTAATGTCCTATAGCCTCCTTATTATAGATGTGGTGCGCTTCATACCAATAATAAGGACTCTACTAGACACGACTTCATAGACTCCCTAGGATATTTAAACTCTGTGCTCTGATACTAAGTTTGTCATGCCCCGGGTGGGTACCCTTGGCGTGACTAGCACTCAGAGACTATTGCTAGTCCTCGAGTAAACCACTTGGCCTCATCGTCATCTCATACTCAACAGCGAAAGAAAAATGCTCAACAAAAAGATCGTAAAGTAATCAAATAACCCAGTCTTTATATATATAAGGAAAGTTCTCAATAAAACAAAGTCAGAAAAGGGATAATACTCCACACCTTCTACTCAATGTCTAAGAAGCCTCTACTCTAACATCTAGATGGTACCATGACATGCCATAGATACCTAACTCAAGGAAAATACAGTATGTAGTAAAAGAAAAGGGCTCCTCCGAAAGTAAGGAGGCCTCACTATCTCTGGAATCACGGACCTGAACTCCAACGATGCATCTGTTGAAGTCCTCTAAAACCTATCTCTGCATCATAAAATGATGCAGCGCCGAGTGGCGTCAGTACGTAGAATGTTTGGTATGTAAAATAGCTCAAGGAAACAAATAAAGCTCAAACTCACTCAAACTCACTCAAACGACTCAACTCCTTATCTCATAACTCAACTCAAGTAAATCATGCAAGTTTAAGTTTGAAATCATTCTTTAGAAATAGACTCAGTGTTTAATGCAACTCAGTTCAAAAATCATGATATGATCAACTCAAGTGTTGCTTGGAAGTTTCTCTAACCTATATAACTCTCTACCACTATGAGTTTTTGGTGATGTATAATGAAAAGACGTCGTTGCCATACCCGTCTGAAACTTGCTATGGTAAAGGACATCAATCTCTACCTCTCTCTCGGATCCAAAAAGAATGTCTATCTATTGGGATGTGAGCAGCCAAAGTTAAATGCACTACTATTCTATGCTGGCAAATGTAGTTCTGGTGTTCTCCCCAATCACCCAACTCGGTGCTCAATGCTCCTTCCAAGACTAAAATATGTTCATAGAAATTAGCTTAAACTCATCTCTTTGACTCATCTCGAACAAATCAACTCAATTCTGAACAACTCAACTCAATTACTCAATAACTCAATAACTTAGGACCGTCGTCCATGCAATGCAACTCAAGACTCGAACTCACATCATGGAAGACTCTCACTGATTATAGACAAGTACATCATATCATCTGTGCTCAATACATAGGACATAATAGATAATCTGTACATATATATATATATATATATATATATATATATATGAAACAAGAAATATACTTCTCAGGTTTAATTTATTTTGTTTAGAAGGTTAGATTCATAATTTTCAATTTAGTTAGTAAGCAAAGAAATACTAAATTTAGGGATAGAGTATCAAGCATTTGAATACATTCATGTTTCATGGTATTGACGATGTAACTCATAAATTGCCTCAAGTATTTTCATGAAAACTCTAACATGTACAAGAATTTAGAACTCAAAAACCATAAGATTTAAAGCATGTGATTTATACTCATGATCCTAACTCAAGTAGACGAAGGGGCACGTGGATGATCATAATCCAATGCTTTAGGTAGCCTTACATACCTGGACTAAACCTTTGGACAATCAACCTCATGGCACTCTCTTCAAACTCTTCAATTCCTCGCTCCTCTTCTCTTCTATTTAGCCCTAGTCTTTTTTAAGGACTTAAAAGGGGCTTAGAATAGGGTTTAAAAACCTTTTTAAGCTTAAAACAACCCATTTTGATCATATATTAAGTCCAGGAGGGATTTGGGAAGGTCTAGAATGGCCCTCACGAAATTCGAAAAAAAATCTATCTTGGGACACGGGGTTCGTGACGTAGACTGTGTAATTTTTTGATATTTTTTGCTGAAATTTATCCCAATGAGCTTTTTAATCCCGTAGGAAATTTTTAGAATAAAATCAAGTGTTGGTCTGTGACAGTGGCACGTCGTGGCCCTATCGCACACCTACACTAGTTCGCGTTTTCACATCAAAAAATTATCTTTTTGATCCAGTTACTCTAAAAATCAACCGAAACCATTCTCCTACTCAATTTCTCATGCTGATCACAAATGCGGCCTCAGATTTGCCATCGGAGCATGGGAAGACACGTTATATGTACATCTCTTCTCTAAGGGTATTTTGATAATTTTACTAGGCGTTACAATGCATTTCATATTACTTAGCCCTTTTTTATATGGATCTCCTTAAATATTTAATTAAAAATGTATTTTACAAAATTAACATTATTAATAATGCTTACAAAATTTAAATTTGACTGCAACTGCTTTATGCAGTTATTTAGTAATAAGAAATAAAAATATATTAAATATTCTTTTGATAAAGTGGACAAGTAAATTATAATAACTATTTTTAGAATAAGGGTCAAATAATATAAATGGTGGGGCTATTCTCTAAGTCAGTATAAGCAAAACAAATTTTGATTGACATTAATTGATTTTTTTTGTAACAATTTTCTTTACCAGATTTAACAATTTTTACATGGTTGAAACTCTGGGTTTGGACTTTCCCCAACCTCAGAGCTCTATTCAACGTGACTCGCTTCTACTAGACTTCCTCCTAAACTAGTCTACGGATAATAAATCAACTTTTGCATATAGTTAGCCAATTTGGGATATATACTACTTTTACAATGGATTTCTTACACACACTGTCTAGTAAATGTCTCTACACTTCTTCTGGATCCCTTGAAAATTACTGTCATCTTGTATATCTCTACTTCTGCTATCCTTCCTTTTGTATTTTTTTCCCATCTGCTCCATCTCTTGTTGCCATCCTTAAGCTCCTCTACTAATGTTCAGCTATTGCAACAGCTTCAACCATACTTTTCCTGCTTCTGTGCATTCAAAGAACAAATCTTGATGACTCTTTGGGCATTATTACACAATGAGCAGGTCACATCTGTTAGCAACCCCCATTTCTTCAATCTGTCCTTTGTATATAGTTTCCTATGCATTGCTAGGAATAAGATGAAGATCCATTTAGGTTGTCCATGGTTGTTGCATATTGCTCTTCTCCAAGGCACCTTTTTGTGTTCTCCTCTCAGCTTGTTGTACACTTTTTTATACTATATGTTCATGCTTCAAGTGTCTCTTGTTTGCTTATTCCTGCTTTGTCTAGTCATGCTTCTCCTTGTAGTATTTTCCTGATCATCCATGAAGCTTGATTTGCTTTTGTGTCCCATGGTTTCCTTCCTTTTATGTAATATGAATGCACCCATATGACCCATAACTTGTCCTTTCTGTTTGCCAAATTCCATAGTTGTTTGATAATTGCCGCTTTATTCCAGGCTTGAATGTCTAGGATATTCATTCCCCCTGCTATCTTTGGCTTACACATTGTTTCCCAGGCTATTAAAACTTTGCCTCTATTTTTGACATCTCCATTCCAAAGAAATCTCTTGCAGATAGTTTCCACCTGTTGTAAGACCTTTTTTGGCATGAGAAATATTTGAGACCAGAACTGTTGAATTATTAGGAGGACACTCTGAATTAACTGCAACCTTCCAGCATAAGATAAGAACTTCACACTCATTCTTGTATATTTTGCATCATTCTGTCTATGAGAGGTTGGCATTTGGCTTATTGATAGCTTTTTTGGACTCAGGGGTACTCTCAGGTATTTAAAAGGAAGTTACCCCTTCTTACCCATTTCGGTGCTCAATATTCCTCCCATGACTCGACTTGCTCATAAACTGTCAATCAATCAATTAAGAATTTCCATCACCTAGCCTCTTCGGACAAGAGACCTCAACTTTACAATTGTTCAAATAATTAGTTGAATGAGTAATTCAAGTTATGATGATCATTAATTTCACAAAAATATATGTAGAATAATAGTATTTTTCAAGATAACATTCAAGAATTGTAAAACAAGACCCATCACCCCTTTGGAGAAGATCATCACCTATCATGGGGGCACATGGGAGAACAATCCCATATTCTAGATAGTCTTTACATACCTGGGATGAAGATTTACTACGTTTCTTGAAAGAATTAGACCCAAACTTTCAATCCCCCGAACTTTCAATACCCTAAGCTTTCTTGTCTCCTCTCTCAAGATTTTTTCACATAAAAACTTAAGAAAATGAGTTTTAGAAACCCTTGATCGATATAAAATAACTTCTAAACACGTTTATTGGACTTAAAATAGGTTGGGAATAGCCAAAAATAGCCTTCCTAAATATAAAATAAAAATTGTCACTAAAAATACATTGGCCCACGACGCGGACCTGTCGCGTACTATGTATTACGAAATCCAGTCTCTGTCAAAAAAATTGAAAAAATAATAAGTGTGGGTCGCGACAGGTCCATGTTGCGGCCCCAATGCATACCCTTACTATTTCAGTTTTCAAATTAAAAAATTATTTTTTGATCAGGTTGCTCTAAAATTGGGTCGAGATCGCTTTCC
>DF360090.1:10993-29089 GCA_000787875.1 Solanum virginianum | reverse complement strand
TGATCGCAAATCCGATCTCAGATTTTCCATTTGAGCTTAGGAAGATGCATTATGTGCACAATTACATTCTAGGGATATTTTAGTAATTTTACAGGGTGTTATATCATCTCCGCCTTGGGATTATTCATCCTCGAATGATGAGTAAAGGTAGAATAAAGACACGAGTAGACTCAAAACTCATCTCGCTCCTCGCTTGAGAACTTTCGAACCCTTAACTATCCATCACTTTCTACATTTCTATCTTAGACTCAAGAATCAAAATCAACACATCATATTGAAAATGGAACTTTAATTTCATTTCGTAAGTGGACATTACCTTCGACATCATCGTCATTTGGCACGAATAGGTGTGGGTACTTGATCTTCATAGCTTCCTCAGCTTCCCATGTGTCTTCCTCAACAAATTGGTTCCTCCATAAAACTTTAAAGGAGGCTATCTCTTTGTTCCTTAGCTTGCGAACTTGACGGTCAAGAATTTGGACTGGAATTTTCTCATAGGATAAACTATCCTTTACTCCCGTACTCTCAATAGGGATTGCCAATGCAGGAACTCTCAAACACTTCTTCAACATCGAAACATGGAATACCGGGTAGATCCCGTCTAGCTCGGAAGGCAAGTCTAACTTATAAGCAACCTTCCCAATCCTTCTTACAATTTGGTAGGGTTCAATATAGCGTGGACTCAACTTCCCCTTCTTATCGAACCTCATAACGCCCTTCATAGGTGACACCTTCAAGTACACCTAATCATCTACCTCAAACTCTAAGTCTCTTTTTCTCATGTCAATGTAAGACTTTTGGCGACTTTATACGGTCCCCAACCTCTCTTGAATGACCTTCACCTTCTCCATGAACTAGTGGACAAGATCAGGTCCAGCCAATTTAGCTTCACCAACCTCAAACTAGCCAATCGGTGATCTACATCTCCTCCCATTCAAAGCTTCACAAGGGGCCATATGGATATTGTCATGATAACTATCGTTATACACGAATTCAACCAACGGCAGATGATTATCCCAATTCCCCTTGATGTCAATGATGCAAGCTCTTAACATATCCTTCAAAGTCTGAATAGTGCCTCCGCCTGTCCATCTATCTGAGGATGGAAAGTTTTGCTCAGATTTAGTTTCGCACCCAACCCCTTCTGAAATGATCTCCAAAATTGGGAGGTGAATTGAGCTCCTATGTCCGAGATGATGCAAAAGGGAACCCCATGCAATCTCACGAATGTATAATCGGCATATTCTAGCTAAGATAGACTCGTCTCTGATGTTCAACCTTGACCTGTTGACAATTGAGGCACTTAAAGACAAATTCAGTGACATCCTTATTCATCCTATTGACCCATTCCACCAATAGACTTCTCTCAAGTCGTGGTACATCTTGGTGGAACCAGGATGGATAGAATATCTAGAGTTGTGAGCTTCAGCCATGATCTTCTCTCAAACACCATCGACGTCAGGAACACACAATCTTCGGTAGTATCTAAACACCCCATCTCCCCCTTTGGAGAAGATCATCACCTTTTGCTTGTGAACCGCTTCTTTAAATTGTAACAAGACAGGGCCTTGGTCTTGCTTTTCCTTCACTTATGATACTAAGGATGAAGCAGACCCATTCTGAACATTGACCCCGCCTTTATTGTTCTCCTCAAGTTACACTCCCAGTCGAGTCAATCTATGAACTTTCTTAGCCAATTCCTTCTTCCCTTCCTCCACATGGGCAGTGCTGCCCATCGACAACCTGCTAAGAACATCAGCAACAATAGCTTTACCTGGGTGGTAGAGAATGCTCATGTCATAATCCTTGAGCAACTCCAGCCATCTTCTTTGCCATAGGTTGAGCTCTTTCTGACTGAATATGTATTGCAAACTCTTGTGGTCAGTGAACACGTCCACATGCACTCCATACAAATAGTGGCGCCAGATTTTAAGTGCAAATACCACTACTGCTAACTCGAGATCATGAGTCGGATAGTTCTTCTCATGAAACTTAAGTTGTTTAGAAGCATAGGCTATCACCTTCCCCCTCTGCATTAGCACACAATCCAATCCAACTCTAGATGCATCACAGTATATTACAAAGTCTCCTGTCCCATTGGGCAAAGTCAAAACTGGTGTTGTAGTCAATCTAGTCTTCAATTCTTGGAAATTTTTCTCACATTCGTCCGACCACTGAAACTTGGCCTTTTTCTGAGTTAGCTTGGTTAATAGTGCAGACAAAGAAGACAAGCCCTCAATAAATCTACGATAATAGCTCGCCAGTCCCAAAAAACTTCTTATTTTTGTCGGAGAGGTTGGTCTGGGCCAGTTCTTAACTGCTTCAATCTTCTGGGTATCCACCCAAATACCATCCCCCGATACAACATGGCCTAGGAAGGCCACAGCCTTGAGCCAAAACTTACACTTCGAGAGTTTCGCATATAATTCATGGTCTTTGAGAGTTTGCAAGACCACTCTGAGATGATTTGCATGCTCCTCTTCATCCTTAGAATACACAAGGATATCATCAATGTATACGATCACGAACATGTCAAGATATGATCTGAATACCCTATTCATCAAATCCATGAAGGTTGCGGGTGCATTAGTCAACCCAAAGGACATGACCAAGAACTTGAAATGGCCCTACTTTGTCCAAAAGGCTATCTTTGGAATGTCACTTTCCCTCACCTTCAACTGATGGTGATCCGATTTGAGGTCTATATTGGAGAAACAAGTGGCACCTTGAAGTTGGTCAAAAAGATCATCTATCCTGGGGAGAGGATACTTATTCTTTATTGTGACCTTGTTTAGTTGCCGGTAGTCTATACACATTCTGAGAGACCCATTTTTCTTACGCATGAATAGGATAGGAGCACCCCAAGGATAGACACTAGGACTTATGAAACCTTTCTCTAACAAGTCGTTCAATTGTTCTTTCAATTCTTTCAACTCAGTAGGGGCTATTTTGTAAGGTGGAATTGAAATAGGATGGGTCTCGGGGAGAACTTCAATTCCAAAGTCAATCTCCCTGTCAGGAGGGACTCCAGGCAGATCCTCAGGAAACACTTCGGGAACTCATTCACAATTGGGACTGACTCAAGAGTAGAAGATTCAACGTCATCAGACTTAACTCGCACGAGGTGGTAAATACAACTTTTGGAGATCAACTTTCTGGCTCTAAGATAGGAGATAAACTTGCCCTTAGGTGCAATAGAACTCCCTTTCCACTCTAGAACAGGCTCATTAGGAAATTGAAACTTAACAATTCGGGTTCTACAGTCAACAAAGGCATAACAGCCGTGAAGCCAATCCATGTCAAGTATCACATCAAAGTCAACCATCTCCAATCCTACCTAGTCAGCTAAGGTATCTCTATGATAAATGGATACTACACAATCCCTGTTCCGCATGGTCTCTGATAGTATTACTTCAAAGTCAACCATATCCAATTCTACCAAGTTAGTCAAGGTATCTTTTTGATAAATGTATACTACATAATCCCTGTAAACCCTCTTAGCTAAGATAGATTCACCAGTGGGAGTGGAAACAATAAAAGGTTCAAGCAAGCACTCTGGGAGAATCTTGATCTTGCTAGCCACATAAGGAGTCACAAAAGATAAAGTGGCACTGGGGTCAAGGAATGCATAACAATCAAAAGTAAAGACTTGAAGCATACCCGTAACAACGTCTGGTTCTGTCTCCTGGTCTTGTCGATTACTCATATCATAAAGATGGTTCATCCCGCCTCTTGTGTTCGTAGTAGTACCCCTCTGATGATTGCCAGCTGGGGGTGCTGTGGAGGTTTGTGCTCTGTTGCTCTCTTCACCTTGTCTCCTCTTCGGACACTCAAACTGGAAGTGACTAGTCTGTCCACATGAATAGCAAATATCCTTACCCCTACTACACTCACCTATATGAAGCTTACCACATTTGTCATAAGGTGGGTTTTTCTTCGCGCCTTGGGTCACACTAGCTTGAGATTGAGCACCCTGGGTCCTGTAATTTTGGTAACCATAGGACTTTTGATCATGCCTGTTTGGTTGGATGGGTGCACTCGTTATGGAGGGTGCATGATGAGAAGATCTCTTCTGAAAGTAGGACTTGTCACCCTTATTCTGTCTCTACTGGCTAGGCTTATGCCCTGTTGATTTTGTTTTTCTGTTCATCTGCTCTTCTCTATCTCTTTTCTTATCATCCTCTATCAGTTGGGCATACACCATAATCTTGGAGATGTCTATGTTGGGGATCGATAAAGCTGCTTTGCACTCTTTCTGCACATGCCTGCCCAGGCCAGACATAAACTTCCTTATCCTTGCCCTCATGTCTTGGACCATCTCTGGAGCATATTTGGATAGCTTTATAGATTTAAGACTGTACTTCTTAACAGTCATCCCTCCTTGCTTCAAGTTTACGAACTCGTCAACCTTTGTCTCCCTCAACTCTTGGGGAAAGAAATGGTTAAGGAAAGCGGCTTCAAACTCCTCCCACTCTTCAGGCTGAGCATTTTTGCCTCTACTTTCTTCCTATTGGTTGTACCAGATGTTTGCAACATCCTTCATCTGGTAGGAGGCAAGCTCAACTCCTTTAATCTCATTGGTGTGCATAGCTTTCAAGACCTTATACATTTCCTCAATGAAGTTTTGCGGGTCCTCCTCAACCTTTGACCCTGTATACACTGGTGGGTTCATCCTCAAGAAATCTCTGAGTCGGGTTGTAGCTGTGGACTCCTGTGAGCTATATCTAGGAGCTTGGGGACCCTGACTGTTACCCTGGGAGGCCACCAGCTGAGTTAGCATAGTGATGGCTCCCCTAAACTTTGCCTCTTAGGTGGGAGTTGGCTGGGGTTGTGCGGGTCTCCTGTGGGACCTTAGCAGTCTTGGCATGGCATCCCTGTCTCCTCGTCTCTGTTTGAATCGGGACCTCTGGTTGGTGATTCTCAGTAGTTGGGGCTGAGGCATCTCTCTGAGCAGCTGTTCGTTTTGGCAGCATATTTTGCATACGTGTAACGCACGAATTAGAATGGGATTTCTATAGAGTTAAACTCTATTGCATGAACTCAGGTTATAGAATTAGGGTAACACTTCCTAATGTCTTATAGCCTCCTGCTTATGAAGTGTGGTGCACAATACACCCATAAACAAGACTCTACTAGACATGGCTTTATAGACTCCCTTGGACACTTGAACTTTGTGGTCTAATACAAAGTTTTTCACGCCCCAAGAGGGTACCCTAAGTATAACTAGAACTCGGAGACTATTGCTGGCCCCCAAGCGAACCACCTAGTCTTATCACATTCATTCAATCAATTGATTAGAAGAAGATATTAAATAATAATCAAGTGGGCTACAAGACTCAACAATTCTATCTATCACATGGAACAAGATTAACAAAAGAACGCAGTTCAAAAATAGAGAAAGGGGAAAAGAATCCCAACATCAACCATCATCTATCTGCGTCTATGAAACCTTTATAACTACTGTCTAAAAAGGTACCATGACAGGCCATGGCTACCACAACTCAAAAGTAGATAACTCAAATGAATAAAAGAAAGAACTATCCTCCAAATGCAGGGGAGGACTCACCAAGTCTCTGGCTGAAAGTCTGTGAACCTCAACGATTTGCCTACTAAAGTCTTCAGTCTATTGAATCTGCATCATGAAATGATGCAGCTCCAAAAGAGCGTTAGTACGTAGAATGTATGTTATATAAAATGGGCTAAAGTAAACAATATAGGCAAGATAATATGACATAACATCAACTCATTAGTTACTCAATCTCAACTCAGGATAAGGAATAGGACACTATCACATCACCATCAGTCAAACTCTTACTATCACATCATCATCAGAATACTATCAACGTGGAACCTATCTTGGAGTTTCTCTAACCGACAACCATCACCTATGAGCCGGTGATGATACAACGAAGAGATGTCATTACCACATTCATCCAGTACCTTGCTGGGGTAAAGGATGAGTCTGTCAGTGGATTTATAAGTTTGTCAAATCCTCTTTTGGAACAAAGAAAATATCCGCTTTCACGGTCCAATCCTCTCCTATACTGGTCATGTGTTAATGGGTGCCAGTGGGACTCACTCTTACTCATTTCGGTGCTCAATACTCCTCCCATGACTCGATTTGCTCATAAACTGTCAATCGATCAAGAATTTTCATCACCTAGCCTCTTCGGGCAAGAAACCTCGACTCATCTCACCATCTATCAACTCAAGGAGTAGGACCATTCTTTCAAGATTAATTTCAATTTCCTTTAAACTCTAAGGATACTCATCTCATCAACTTCAGTCATCAACATATTCATCTTAGGACCCAGACCATAGCAAACAACACACCTAAATGGTCAAGGCTCTAGACATTACTCCTAAGTTCATTTTGAAGTCTTTAGTTAAGGAAATCATGCAGAGGTATACACATAATCATATAATATTTCACTTAAATAGTTAATTCAAGTTTTGATGATCATCAATTTTAAAAAATATATAGCTATTAAAGATAGTTTTCAAGATAACATTCAAGAATTCACAAACAAGACCCATCATATTCAACCATTCAACCTAGTCAATCATGGGGCACATGGGAGAACATTCCCATGTTCTGGGTAGCCTTTACATGCTTGGACTGAAGAATTACTAAGCCTCTTCAAGGAATTGGACCCGAACTTTGGAACCCTCAAGCTCTTTCTTCTTCCTCTGTTAGAACTTACGCACTTAGAACTAGAAGATAATGGATTTTTGAAACCGTTCGTACGAATAAAAGGCTTAAAACACGTTTTGGGACTTAAAAATAGGTTAGAAATACCCAAAATACCCTTTTTGAATTTAAAAGAAGAAACATCACTAAAAATACACTGGTCCGCAATGCGCCAGGGGCGCGTTCTCTCCGTCTCCCCGGGGTGTGGACTAACACTTTTTCCAAATTAACTAGTGAAAATTATTTTTGGATCTGGTTGATCTAAAATCGGGTCGTGGCCATTTTCCCACTCGATTTTTGCATTCATCGCAAATTCGATTTCGAATTTCTCATTTGATCTTGGAAAGATGTGTTATGTGCACGTTTACGTTCTAAGAGCATTTCGGTAATTTCTTAGGATGTTACATTTATATATATATTATTCCAATTTATGTTGCACATATAAAATTTTAAAAGTCAATTAAAATTTATATTTATTTTTAAAATATTTTAAATTGGTAATAATTGAAGCAACTGAAAAAATAATTTATCAGGGGTGATATTGTAAAATCGATAGTTGCCTTTAAAAAAAATAATTTATTAGGGATAATATTGTAGTTTTATAGTCGAAGTATCGGAAGAACTAATAATTAATAGAAATAACGTAGTAAAATCAAGCACAGCTGAAGCAGACACGTTAATTAGCAGCTACTTTTTGGAAAAATAATTAATTAAGGTTAATATTTTAAATTCATAGCTACAACAATTGAATAAATTTTGAGAAAGATAACTAATTAGGGGTAATATTTGTAAAAAATTATAGCTACAACAACTGAAGAAATAATAAATAGAAATGATATAGTAAAATTATGTAAATACTCTTAATAATCAACTGGCTGCTTCAAACAGCTGAAACAGGCACAACAACTCTAAGCTACTTAATCTAGCGACTTATTTAATAAAGGAATTATTATGTTTTTCTTTGTTTGAGCATAAGCAATGTAAGTGAAATGAAATATCCTGGTGATTTTGTTTTACGATGCGAAACATTTTTTTTTGGAAAACTAAGTTCATGCCCCTTCAAAGCAAATTATTTACATCTATATATCTCTTTACATTTTATGCCCCAATACTATTAAAATTTGTCCCTCTAATATTAAAATTCGCATGCTGACATCATGTTGACATCAACACCCACCTTGTATAGTATACTAATAGGGTATACATATATCGACAGGGTATCATAGATGATTAAGCTCAGTTCTATAGGATACCAATATGGTATCAATATACCAATAGAGTATCACATTTACAAACTATTTATATAATATTGATATATGATTGCACATAATTTATACATGAAAAAAAACATGATTTTTTTTTAAATCGCAATAAAATAAAAAAAATATTTCTTAATAAAAAAATAATGCTTCCCAATAAATACATCAACAGGGTCTTCAAACCCTACCTTGATTTGTTTGTTGTGGTCTTCATTGATGATAGTTTGATTTATTCACCTAGTAAAGAAGAACATATGGGCCATTTGAGGGTAGTGCTACAAAGATTGAGGTAAGAGAAGTTGTATGCTAAGTATGAGAAATGTGAATTTTGGTTAACAGAGGTTGCCTTTATAGGGTATGTGGTGTTGGGGGACGGTATCAAGGTGGATCCTAAAAAGATGGATATTAGAAATTTGCCTACACTATTGACCCTGTCGGATATTAGGAGCTTCTTGGGCTTGGCGGGTTATTACTGGAGGTTCGTGAATGGGTTCTCTTCTATTGCTTTTCCTATGACCAAGTTGACTTAAAAGAAGGATTAGCAGGCTATTATCTGAGGTTAATGATTAGGTTCTCTTCTATTGCTTCTCCTATGACAAAATTGACTCAAAAGAAGGCCAAATTTGTGTGGACTGATGAGTGTGAAAAGAGTTTCCAAACATTGAAAGACAAGCTTGTGTCCGCTCCTATATTGTCACTACCAGAAGGACTAGAAGGGTTTGTTGTGTATTGTTATGCTTTAAGGGTTGGTTTGGGTTGTGTGTTGATGCAAAATGAGAAGGTGATAGTTTATGCTTCTACGCAACTCAAAGTGCATGAAAAGAATTATCCTACTCGTGATCTAGAACTAGGCGCCATGGTATCAATGCATGGTAAGGTCATAGCCTATGCTTCTAGGCAATTCAAAAAACATGAAAAGAACTATCCTACCAGTGATCTTGAGCTAGCCGTCGTGGTATTTGCATTAAAGATTTGGCGTCATTATTTGTATAGGGTGCATGTTGATGTGTTCATCGATCATAAAAGTCTCCAATATGTCTTCACACAAAAAGATCTTAATTTGAGGCAAAGAAGGTGGTTAGAACTTCTTAAGGATTATGACATGAGTATGCATTATCATCTCGGTATGGCTAATGTGGTGGCCGATGCTTTGAGCAGTGTGTCTATGGGTAACCTAGCTCATTTTTATGATAATGGCAAAGGGGTGGCTAGGGAGGTCCATCGGTTGGCTAAATTGGGAGTTAGGTTGGAAGAGTTGGATAATGGGGTTGTTGTGGTAGTTGATGGCTCTAAATCTTCATTTGAGGGGGTAAAAGCTAAGCAAGATCTTGACCCCATTTTGTTAGAATTGAAGGCATTTGTCAAAGATGGTAAGGTGGAGGTTTTCTCCCAAGGGGGAGATGTTACCCTTAGATACTAAGGTAGGTTATGTGTGCCTTGTGTTGATAGCTTGAGAGAAAAGATTCTTGATGAAGCTCATGCATGGTTCCTCCTATTCTATTCACCCCAGTTCTACTAAGATGTATAGAGATTTGAGAGATGTGTACTGGTGGGGAGGTATGAAGAGGGGCATTGCCAAATTTATTTTCGATTGTCATATTGTCAACAAGTCAACGCTGAGCACCAAAGACCAGGTGACCTAGCACAAGACATAGTGATTTCTACTTGGAAGTGGGAGGAGATTAATATGGATTTTGTGATTGGGTTGCCCAAGACTAGAAAGGGTTTTGATTCAATTTGGCTTGTGGTTGATAGGATGATGAAATCGACTCACTTTCTATTAGTTAAGACCATATATGGGTCTGAAGATTATGCTAGGTTGTACATTCATGACTTGGTAAGGTTGCATGGGGTCCCTTTTTCCATCATATCGGATTGTGGTGCTCAATTTACTTCACATTTTTGGAGGTTCTTTCAAAGGGGTCTCAGTATAAGGGTCATGCTGCTGAATGTGACAGCCAGCGGAGAAAGTGCAAGATGGAGTGGGGGTAGGCGTGGGGTAAATTACTTCTCTCTCAAATCTGGATGAATTACTGGAAATCAATGTAAATTGGGTTGGAGCTTAAGGGTAGTTGGGATGATCATCTTCCATTTATTGATTTTGCCTATAACAATAGCTATCATTCTAGCATCGGTATGACCCATTTTGAGGCTCTCTATGGTAGACGTTGTAGATCATCAATTAGGTGGTTTGAGGGTGGAGAGGTGGCATTGCTAGGTCTAGATCTGATTATGGAGGCTATTAAGAAGGTTAGGATGATTAGAGAAAGGTTAAAGACGGCCCAAAGTCGCCAAAGGTCCTATGTCGATGTGAGGAGAAGGGATTTTGAATTCAAAATTGGTGATTGGGTCTATTTGAAGATTTCACCCATGAAGGGTATGGTTCATTTTTGTAAGAAAGGCAAGTTGAGTCCTAGATATGTGGATCCTTATAGGGTAATGAGGAGGATTGGTAAGGTAACTTATGAGTTGGAGCTGCGTAGTGAAATGAATTTGGTTCATCTAGTATTTCATATGTCTATGTTGAGGAAGTGCGTGGGTGATCTGAATGTTATTGTTCCATTGGATGTTGTGGGTGTATTTGAAGACAACTTGACTTATGAGGAGGTTGCAGTAGAGATCTTGGATAGGCAAGTGAAGAGGCTTAGGAATAGGGACATTGTTTTTGTTAAGGTCCTTTGGAGGAATCAACAAGTCGAACGTGCTACATGGGAGGCCAAAGCGGATATGCAAAAGTGATATCCTTCTCTATTCCACTCTATTCAATCCTAAGGTATTAACTCTAAGTCCCCTATGTGATTTCCAGTCTAATTTCGGTCCATGACATTTGCATGCATTCATGTTTATGTTGACAAAGTTCATGATGATTTTACACTTATGTTGAATTTTTTGAAATGATGTTTAAGTGTATTGTTGTATCCTTATGTGGGATGAAATTGTCCTATTTACGTCTCTCATATACCTTTCTTTGACATTTGGGGACAAATATTCCCAAGGGGGAGATAATGAAATGATCCCGAAAAGTGCATCAAAAGTACCCAAAATCATAATTTTAATATATCTCAAAATCGGTGCGTGATATAGAAAATTCAACTTCGTATTCTTGATTGAGGGAAAAATTGAATTGGGAATGGGTCTAAACTAATTTTAGAGTAAAAGAATCACAATTTTGATTTTTGAAAAAATCCCTTATCCAATGTCTGTCCGCAATGGTGTCACGACGCGCCTCCATTGTGGACTAGTGTAAAAGCTCCTCCGTAATAGGTATGCATCGTGGACCAAATGTAGACCTGTGTATTTTCTTGCCATTGATTTTTATCTTTGCCCAAGTCTTTTGGGTCTTGGGCCTAAATCTTCTCATTCATAAAAATACCTATACTTAGCCGTATTTCACCTTCATATCATCCAAGACATTTCCCATTACTCTCTCAAACACTTAGACAATATTTTACCTCAAAGTTCAAGGGTCCAAGTCTCTTCTGGATCTTAAGGAATTCATCCATGCTTTAAGTCTCCATTTCAATCTTCACCAAGGAGTTCTCCAAAGCCAAGGTACGTGGGTTTCATTCATGGGTTCCTTTCACCCATGAAGTCTAATCTTCTTTTTTACTTAAACTACATGATTTTAAGTTGATTTACTTATAGGTCGTACTTACTATGAATTTGACTATGAACTATGTTGGGGTTTCATGAAATTATGACTGTTTTAGCATGTTTTGAGCTTTGAATCTAAGATCTATTGTGGGATTTAATGAAGGGTTTTGGTGTATATTACTTGAGGGTGTTACCAAGTATTGATGGATGGTTTTACATTGGATTTTCTTGCATGATTTAATCCCTAAATTGCATGGTTTTACACTAGCTCTACATACCTGCTAAGTAATTGATAAAATGTCTGGTTTCTTGAGGAATTAAAGGTCCAATGTATGTCTTATGAGTTGAATGACTTTATGATGATGAAAGGAATGTATATATATGATATTCTCCTATATAGTGTGGGAAATTGACCATGCCTGACTCAGGGGGTTAAGAGCCCAGTTAACCATGTCGAGGGGTTTGTACCTTGATAACCATGTTGAGGTTTGTACCTCAATCACCAGGGGTGGTAGGGTGCAATGATCCACCAACCAATTAAGGGGTTTGTACCTTGATAGCCAGGTTGAGGGGTTTGTACCTCAATCACCAGGGGTGGTAGGGTGCAATGATCCACCAACCAATTAAGGGGTTTGTACCTTGATAGCCAGGTTGAGGGGTTTGTACCTCAATCACCATGGGTGTTAGGGTGAGACGGCATCCTACATACTTAGTACATACAAACATACTAACGCATACTCTATGCCTATATGATGTCACCATATAGGAACCGGAGCCCCACTTGTGCATCTTCCTCCACATGGCTAGTACGATTTCTCGTAAGCTAGTTGGTGAGTCCTTTATTCTGGGGACATTATCTATGATCCTATGTTATGTACTAAGGCTACCTTTCTTTTATGTATGTATTGACTATGAAGGTGAACCCTGTTGTTTGTCTTGGCCCCCACTCCTATCTAAGTATTAGAGGTGTTATTGGACATGTTATGTATTGAGCTATAACTATCTTGTTTGATGTTTATGCTATGAAAGACTCCCTTTGTCCTTATTTCTAATCTAATTATGTCGTTTAATTACTTCCGCGATCAAGGATGTGTAATTATATGTTAAGAGGCTTGTTTGGGGTTCCTTTGGGTTCCCCATTTACTGTGTCATGTCTAGGCCCTAGGCTTGGGTTATGACAGGCAAACTCTATGAAAGGTCTCAACGACTCGTACTATCTTCTATGGCTCATAGTCATGGTCTCATAATCAGCTCTTGGGATTTTGGACTACTCTTCTACAACACCTCTTTACGACTCATGAAGTGATATATAACCCGTACTTCATGTTCGTAGGCTTCTACTTCATCAAATTGTTCTTCACTAAAAATCCTCACGAAACCTATCAATACGACTTATAGAATGCACTACGACTCGTATGCATTTCTCATTGAGATGATCTTAAGAATTCATCCCTCACTGGAATTTGTCATGAAACTTCCTCTACGACTCGTAGAATGCTCTACGATCCATAGGGGTCTTACCAGTAATCTTCTGCAATTTTGCCCCAAATCTTGGCCAACCTTTATTCCTGCAAATTTTAACACAAAAACACATAAGACCCACAAATATCGCATTTAGAATACACAAAATCCTAAGTTTTAAGCATCATATGAACTGTATTTTGGTAGCACATCAACACCGTCAACTTAAAATTGTTGCTTGTCCTCAAGCAACGACTCAATCTATATAGACAATACAGTAACACATAGACCTCAACTTAATGGCATACATAATATATATCTCAAACTCAAATACCCACACCAGCTTTTCAAAAAAGGATCAGATAGCTATTTAGCAAACCAATGCAAACTGGTGCATGTGACAACACAACTATGACAAGCAAGGGGCTATGAATAGTCCATAATCACTGAACAACTCAAATACTAACAATGCAATGCAAGTGCCCTCACAGAAAGAAGTCCCATGTTTGACACTCAATGATGATTTCATGTTTAACCTTGGGACTAATAGTGACTAAAGGCCCTCCTTGAAACTGCATTTTTCTACACTTTTGCCCCATCAACTCTGTTATTTTCACCCTATTCTCCATTTTTCCTTATTTAAGCTTTTCTGGGTGCTTTCTTCTCATTTTTCAGCTTTTTGCCTTGTTGTTATGCTTCTTTTTGCTTTTTAGATCAATCTAAGGCATCTTTTATTATTCTTGCACACAATACATAATTTTTCTTCTTTTTCTCCTCCTTCCTAACTTACCCCCTTATTTTTGTGCTTCTATCCTTACATCAGCCACCCTTAACTTAGGCTTTTAGCCTGAGGTAAAGTACATAATATCTCTTCCACGAACCAGGGCCACTTTTGGTAGCCACCCTCAACTTATGCTTTTTGGCTCAGTCAAGGTTCACAATGCTCAAGGAAAGACCAGGGCCAATTTCAGGATTTTTCACTAGATAAGGCTAGGTAAATAGGTGTTTAGAAATAATAGGTACATGTAAGGCTCAAATATTTAGAACAAGGGATATATCATCATTTGGTTGGTTATTTTTAGGCTAAAGTGGACTATTTCAGAACAAAGGCCTAATATCCTTTCCTAATCCATTCAATCTACAATCTAACTTAGAGTGACGGACTATTTCAGAGCAAAGGCCTAATAACCTTTCCTAATCCATTCAATCTACAATCTAACTTAGAGTGACAAGGCAAGTTCTGAATTAGCACAAAATATATGAATCTAGCAAAATAAGCTCACACTCTCATGGCATTGCATAGATTATCAACAAACTGACAGATCATATTTCTCATCTCAATTTACCCTCACTTGTCAGAACAGATATTACCAAACACCTAAACATGCATGGTTGTCATCTAACTACTAATCAAGAATTTTGGTTGGTATCATTTTTCAAAATAAAACATAAAAAACATATTATATGCCATAAGTATTAGTATTATATGCTACACATATTATCTAAACATCCTAAATGTGTCGATTCAACAGAAAGTAAATACTGACGAGGCCCATAACTACATATATTATGGACCATAAGCTACTCAAACTTCACTGAGGCCCATAAGTACCCACACCCCATCGAAAGAGATGTGCATTGTCCCCAATGCACAAATTCTAGCAAAAATAGAGTAGAAGGGGTCAAAAACATACCTGGGCACCTAAACACAGGTCCACCTTGGGTTGTCTCCTAAGCATCACTTGATTTATTATCGCGATACGACATAGATAGCTTGAGTACTCAGACTTCCTCAAGATCCCATTCCTCTACCATCTTTATCTCTTCCATAGTTCCAAGATATTGCTTGACTCTTTGGCAATTTACTTTGAAAGTACCTCTCTTTCGTCTCTCCAATTAAATGGCCCCATGATCAAAGATGTGTGCTACTCGGAAGGGTCCCAACCATTTGGATTTGAGCTTTCTAGGGAACAACTTTAGTCTAGAATTATATAGCAGCACCAAGTCCCCTGGTGTGAATTGGCGATTCTCTATGCAGTAATCATGTTACACATTCATTCTCTATTTGTACAAGGCTAAGCTCTTATATGATTTCAATCGAAATTTGTCAAGCTTATTAAGTTGGCTTAACATAGAGGTTGTTGCATCATTCCAATCCAGATTCAACTTCTTCAATGCCCACATTGCTTTATGCCCAAGCTCCACTGGCAAGTGACATACTTTCCCAAAGACAAGTTGTAGGGAGACATACCTATAGGGGTCTTGAATGTTGTCTGGTATGCCCATAATTCATCATCTTCATTCCGCAACCAATCTGTCCAATTTGCATTCATAGTTTTGGATAGAATCTGTTTGATTTCCCTATTGGACGCCCTCACCTGCCCACTCGTCTGAGGATGATATGGTGTTGGCACTCTATGTTTCACTCCATACTTCTCCAAAAGAGCTTTAAAAGTCTATTGCAAAAGTGAAAATCTCCATCACTAGTGATCGCCAGAGGGGTGCCAAACCTTGAGAAAATATTCCTTTTCAAAAATGTTATTACACTTTTACCCTCATTGTTAGGTAGAGTTACAGCCTCCACCTACTTTGATACATAATTCATAGCAACTAAGATGTACTTGTTTCCATGTGAGCTAACAAATGGTCCCATGAAATCTATCCCTCATATGTAAAACAACTCGATTGCCATAATGGGGTTTCGAGAGAGCTCATGCTTGTGGGACACCCCACCTTCTCTTTGGCACCTATCACAAGCTTTGGCATAGTTGTGGGTGTCTTGGTGGATGGTGGGCTAGTAATACCCATATTGTAAGATCTTGTGGGTTGTTCAAATCCCACTATGATGTCCACCCACCAATGATGAGTGGAATGCCTCCAATATGCTCATACCTCAGGAACGTGATGACGAATAATCCCATTGGTACATACACAGAACAAGTATGGTTCAACACAGAAGAACTTCCTCACATTGCAAACTCCACATCACCTATAGTGCAAGGTATAGTAAAAGCACCTGGATCTTCACGCTTTTGAGATAAGGACTTCATAGTGATAACACTATGAACTTCTGATGTTGATGTGTGTTTAGGTCGGGTGGCACAATATCACTCACCAAGCAGTCCACATAGTTGGCAAACCAAGGTATCAAATCACGAGATGTAGCCAACATTCTCTCATCACGAAAGAGTCATTTATCTCTAATTAATCCTCAAATTTCATCATTACCCCTTCTTCTAATCTGCAAAGGTGATCTGCAATCTAGTTCTCTGTCCCTTTTCTGTCAATGACGTCAAAGTTGAACTCTTGCAAAAGAAGCACCCATCCCATTGGCTTTGCATCCATCTTAGCCATCAAATATTTAAGTGTTGAGTGGGCTGTATACGCCACTACTTTGGCCCCCAATGGATATGAACTGAACTTTTTGAATGCAAAGACCAAAGTAAGTAACTCATGTTCTGTGATAGTGTAATTCTTCTCAGCTGTATTTAGGGCTTTGCTAGCATAATATATAGGATGTAATATCTTCTCTTTGCGTTGTACCAATACCACACCTAGAGAAATCCCACTTACATCACACATGATCTCAAAGGGCTTGGACCAGTCTGGAGCCACAATAATTGGCGTTGAGATCAACCTCTTCTTTAACTCTTCAAAGGCTTTCAAACATACATCATCAAACATGAACTTAGCATCTTTATGTAATAGTTTGCATAATGGGTGTGAAATTTTGGAGAAGTCTTTTATAAACCTCCGATAGAATCCTGCATGCTCCAAGAAACTCCTCACACCCTTTACTAAGATGGGTGATGGGAGCTTTTTAATCACCTCTACTTTAGATATTTCAACCTCAATACCTTTACCAAATATCTTGTGCCCTAACACAATACCCTCTTTCACTATGAAGTGACACTTTCTCCAATTTAGTACTAGATAACTTTCTATGCATCTTTGCAACACATCGTGTAGGTGCTTCAGACAATCCTGAAATGCTTCCCAACCACACTAAAGTCATCCATGAAGAATTAAATAGTATTCTCCACCATGTCTGAGAAAATGGACATCATGCATCTCTAAAATATTGCAATGGCATTACATAACCCGAATGGCATCCTTTTGAATGCAAATGTGCCATAGGGGCATATAAATGTGGTCTTCACTTGAGCCTCTCAAGCAATGATGATCTGATTATAGCCTAAATATCTATCAAGAAAAAAGTACCACCCCTTTTTCGCTAGTCTGACCAGTTTTGATCCATGAATGACATAGGAAAGTGATCCTTCTCTGTTGAGGCATTGAGCTTTCTATAATCCATGCACACCCTCCATCTTGTGACTGGCCTCATTGGGATCAATTCATTATTAGCATTTGGCACCACTATGATACCCTCTTTCTTTCGAACATACTGCACCGGGCTCACCCATTTACTATCAGCGATTGGGTAGGTTACTCCTACATCCAGCTATTTAATGATCTCTTTGTGCACAACCTCTTGCATATGAGGGTTTAGGCATCCTTGATGCTTAATGCTTGACTTGTAGTCCTTGACTAACTGGATTTTATGTGTATATACCCTCGAAGGGATACTAATAATGTTTGCAATAGTCTATCCAATGGCTTTCTTAAAATTTTTGAGCACCATTACAAGGGCATCCGCTTGCTCATCATTCAAATCTACAACTATTATGACCGGCAAAGTGTTGTTGGCTCCCAAGAATGCATATTTCAAATGTGCTTGAATTGCTTTCAATTCTAGCACTGGTGTGTCTTCTATAGAGGACTCTTTTGTAGGTGGTGACTCCTAATTCTGCAAGTTTAGCTCTAGCTTAGTTTGGCGTCTAGGACAAAATGACACCCCTAGAGCATTTGTTGTCTCTTCATAGTCTGGGATACTATCACTGTCAAAGTTCATCAATACTTCCTCCAAAGTGTCAATACCCAGTCTCACCTCAAGAGGTACGTCTGGCTCAGTATCATCAATAGTCTCGATAACAGAAACCACTCTTACATCATTATCTTTCCTTGCTTTCTTACACACATTAAACATGACCTCATCATTCCCAAATCCGAACAAGAGTTGGCCCTTCTCCA
>DF360090.1:903-10947 GCA_000787875.1 Solanum virginianum | reverse complement strand
CCGAACAAGAGTTGGCCCTTCTCCATAACCTCCAAAGTATGACTGGTAGCTAAGAAAGGCCTTCCCAAAATAACAGGAACTTTAAAATCAACCTCACAATCAAGGATCATAAACTCTATAGGGAATATAAATTTTTCTACTTTTACCAACACATCATAGAGTATCCCCACAGGCTTCTTCACCGTTCGATCCACCATTAACAACTACATGCTTATAGGAGTAGGGCTCCCAATCTAAGCTTCTTATAGACCGCAAATGGCATCAAATTGACACTGGCACCTAAATCACATAGTGCCCTTGCAAACTCCACATCACCTATAGTGCAAGGTATAGTAAAAGCACCTGGATCTTCACGCTTTTGAGATAAGGACTTCATAGTGATAACACTGCAATGTTGAAGCTCTTGACTCATAGTGCGCTTTTTGGTGACCAAGTCCTTCATATACTTGGCATAGCCTGACATTTTCTCCAAAGCCTCAATGAGAGGGATGTTAATGGATAGCTGCTTGAGCATGGTGAGAGTGCTTGAACTTGCCTTCCTCCTCCCTCTTTTTGATTCTTTGAGAGAAAGAAGGAGGAGGAGGAGGCCTAGGATAGGCTTAAGTTTCTGTAGCACTTCAACTACTTCACTCACCCCTTCCTTGTCATGATCATCTCGTTCATATGCATCCTTTGTTGCAACCATCTGCTCATGAACATCTTCCTTATCAACCAGCATAGGAGGATCAATTGTGCTTTTTCCACCCCTAGTAGTAACCGCCATATACTGCCCCTCTATTTTTAGGATTCTGCACTGTATTTCTAGGCAACGTACCCTTCTGACGTTGATTCAACTGAGTTGGCACTTGACCAAACTATTGTTCAAGTTGTTTAATAGCCACAGAATGAGACTTTATCTTTTGATTGATACTAGAGATCTCAATTTTCATGCCCCTTAGCGTCTTATCTGTGTCTCAGCCTTCTTCAATAGGCAATCAAACATCTCTTGAATTCTAGAAATGTTTGTACTTGTGTCCCGATTTTGTGGTGGCACATAAGGATCATTTTTGAAGCCTTTGTTATGACCCGAATCAGCATCAGGACCCCTGTTCCTATCATAATAACCACCACGGTTGTCTATGAATCTTCAATAGGTGATCAAACATCTCTTCAATTCTAGACCCCTATTCCTATCATAATAACCTTCACGGTTGTCCCTTTAAGCTCCACCTCTCCCAAAGTTTTGACCTTAGTTTTCTTGACCTTGGCGCTAATAGTCCTGATTGGACCCTTGGGCGTTAGTCCAAAATCCCCATCTAATAATTCACTAAACAACTATCTTCCTCATAGTATGGCTCCTCGTACATAGGTGCACGTGGAGGTTGGTGAACCACTGTGTTCACACTTTCTTGGTTCTATTTGATTACCACATCCATGTATGTGTGAAACTGAGCAAGTTACTGTAAGATTTTTTCTTTAATTTTGGTTTGCTCTGAACCCACACTGATAGAACGTGAACTCTTCATAGAAGCTCTTCCCCCGTGAATGATTCATCTTTACCACTTACTCCATATGCTCAGTAATCCTTGTAAATGGTTGATCTAGAAACATCCCCCCAAAATAGTGTCAGCACAGGCTTGACTATTCTCATCAAGGGTACACTAGAAGATCTCCACGAAGGCATTATCAACTATCTTGTGGTCAAGGATGCTCCTCAGACATTTAGTAAACCGCTCACATATAGTGCTTATTGAATCACCAGGAAGTTGCTCAAAGTTATTGATATGGTCCTTCAACTTGAGCTTCTTCGATCTAGGGAAGTACCTCTCTAAAAAGGCCTTGTACAAATCTACGCAGCTAGTGATTGAACTCTGTGGGAGCTCAAATAGCCATAATGCAGCATTGCCCATGAGAGACAATGGAAAGACATGAAGTCCCACAGCATCCATAAACAGATTTTGTGCTCCCATCACACTCTTACAAACAAATATCACATTGTGCAAGTGGCAATATGGATCCTCTGATGGTAAGACTGCAAATAGTCCATGGTTTATCAGCATCTGAAGTAGCTCACTAGAGACTGTGAACTTTTTGTCTATCAGTAGTAGTGGCAAAACAATAACTCCCATCTCATCCATAGCTATGGGGTTCAACCTTTACTAATTCCACTGATAAGCATTGGAATTGAACTCTCGGCGCTGTGGAATATCCTCCAAAGGAGGTAGGTACCTATTCTGATCATCATCATTATTATCCCATTTCAAGGCTGCATTGGTCGCATTGTTAGCATTTTCTTAGGTCATTTTTCTTATAGTTCGATGGATTTCTAGATCAAGTAGAGTTAAGGGATTGCCTTGACTTTGACTGTTAGGCATACACTACTCATACACCCTATAAAGAAACAAAAACAAAAACAAAAGTAAATACAAAGGAACTAAGGATTAACACTCAAATTACTTAATGAATCAACTTAAGTCTAGCCGTATTCCCCCGCAACAGTGCCAAAATCTTTGATGTCACCTAAGTTACACCTCTTTTTTAGAGGATAAAGCAGTCATTGTCAAGATACAAAACATAACCAAGATTAGAGTTGAACCCACAGGGAATACGTAGACTCAAGACAAATTCACCAATAAACAATCCAAGTAGTTAACCAACTCAATTCCCCGAAGAGGAGGGGGTTTGCAACAACAATAAGAAAATAAACTAAACTAACTATCATGAGAGATAATTAATAATAAAGAGCAACCACGGTATTGTGTTCCCCATGATTCCCCAACTTAGTATCACCAGATAATCCAATTCTTGTCTAATGTATAACATGCAGGACGGTAATTTAAGTTCACAAGCCCTTTGGGCAAAGGTGAGAGGCAAATTTTACTATGTGACTGGCCCATCTCCATAGTGTGCAATATTGATCATTACCTATAAGTCCCCGTACAACCTTCCCTTGGCCCAGCTTGATTGATTAAATGAGAACACATCAATTGTATCATGTTAATTGATCTCTTTTCCTATTCATTACTACCTTGGACCAGTCAGTAACACTAGGCGAGTTCTAATGTTGGCCACCAGTAGAAAATATGAAAAATGCAGAGAATTGATTATATATGCATATACCCAATCTAAGAATTGTAAATTATCCGGGTTTACTTTGTTAGTTCTTCATGGTTCTCACAACCCTAGTTGTGGATTTAGCTGCTCATGTTATGTGTATATGACAAAATTATGAACTGAGAAAACATAATTAAACACTTATACTTACACAATTGAATTAAGATCAAAAATCATGAATTGAGAAAATATAATTAAACACTTACACAATTGAATTAAGATCAAGCAAACCCAAGAAGAATGAGAATCACAAGCTTTAAGATCAAGTTTATCCACAAGTGTTTTCTCACAATCTTCTCTCTCAAGTATGAAGTTCTCCAAGTACAAACCGTAAAACTACTGAATAATGATGTCCTCCCTTGAAAAATAACCTAAAATTACTATTTATAATAATTACAATTAAGTCCTAAATAAAATAGAAAAACTGGTCGACGGACTCTACGAAAGGTCTCTACGTCTTATAGTGTCTTCTACGGCTTATAGTCGGGGTCTCGTAATCAGCTCCTAGATTTTAAACTTCTCTTCTACGACACCACTTTATGACTCGTGAAGTGATCTATGACTCTTACTTCATGATCGTAGGCTTTAACTTTATCAAATTGTCCTTCACTGGAAATCCTCATGAAACCTATCAATACGACTCGTAAAATGCTCTACGACTTATATGCATGTCTCGTTGAGTTGATCTTCAGAATTCATCCCTCACTAGAATTTTTCACGAAACTTCCTCTAAGACTCGTAGAATGCTTTACGAACCGTAGGGGGTGTCGTAGTCATCAAAAACCAGCAATCTTCTACAATTTTGCCCTAAATCATGGTCAACCTATATTCCTACAAATCTAAACACAAAAAAACATAAAACTCACAAATATCATAATGAGAACACATAAAATCCTATGTTTTAAGCATCAAATATGTTGTATTTTGGCAGCACATCACTTATTTAGTTGTCTTGAGGCATGATCATATGACCTTTCCATATAAGAACACATCCTTATCCTTTCCTCAAAGCATCAACGACCATTATGGATCTTCCAAAATCTAAAGACAAAGCTAGCACTGTCGTGGTGGTCAAACATGTCTTGAGTTTTCAATACTCCACTCATATTCTTCCATCTATTGAAACATTACCCCTTTTCCCTATAAGAAAATCATGAAATTTTTATTCATTGGGTCCATAAATACTAATCAAATATATATAAGCCCAAAAATATCACAAAGAACTTTTTGGTGCATTTATTGAGTTTTGAAAGCTATCTGAAGATATTTTCTCTGATTTTAAGCTTATGATAAGAAAACAAAATTTATGTATGAGAATTTTATGGCTCCATGTAACTAATCAAATAAGTACTACGAAGCAATGGTACTTTTTCCTATTGTTACACCATTTGGCTATTAGTAGTCAATATACTCTGAAGTATGTATCACCTTTTTCAATGGATATTTATGTACAATTGAATTCTATAAAGCCTCTTCTAGTAGGTTTGTCAATTATTTCTTAGCTCTCTCGACCTTCATTAGTGCCATATTATTGGGAGGTATAACAATGGATTAGGTGTCAGGTATCAAATTATTATCAATCAACTACTTCTTGTATAGACGGTAATCATGAAAAATTCATATGAAAGACCTCATCTAATTCTCTCACTAATGGTATTTTTCAGCTAGTTGTATGATTTATTGTATGTCTTACCATAAATATGAGAGTGTACTATTTAGTTTTACCATGTATATGAAGTATGTGAATTTCTTTCACTGATCGCTAAGTCGTTATAATAAAAATAAAACACTCTCTATTTTTAAAACTCTCTTTCTCTTCCTCTTCCTCTTCTTCTTTTAAAAAATGATTCATGGTTTTTCCCAAACATCTATCGTCTTAAGACAATTGAGAGCATTTCAAAAAGAAATAAACTTATCCATGTGCAATGACATATCATATTTAACAAAAAAATATAATTTGATTGGTTAGATTATCTCTTCTCTCAACTCAAACCTAATAAGCTTGTATAGTGTTCAACTAAAACTATTCATACGGAACTACCTGCTAGTAAAATTATTGTATATTTTTTAAGTATTCTAAATTTTTAATTCCTTGACTTTTAAGAAAATTTCAATAGAAAGATTTTTTTTATTTTTGATCTTCTTGAGTGAATGTTTGATCGACCAAATCATATTATATATTCTCAATCCTTTAGCAGCATCAACTACCTCAAAGTAGCTCTTCATTCAAAGAGTTATTTAAGGACTGACCAATTGTCCAAAAAGAACTTCTAAATCTAAAAACATACTAAGGTAGATGGTAAATAAGGAGCATATGTGGCCTAATAAGAGATCGGGGATCATATATCAGTTCAGTTTATTATTTGAATAAATTTCTTAAACTCCTCATCAAGTTACACATTTTCAACTATCAAGAATGCAACAATCCATGATTAACTTAGTAGATCATTTTATGTTAGTGATGTTCTTCTATGATATTCCGAATAATACAGTATCTCACCATGTATTTTATTATGTTCACTGTCTATACTTTGTCAGCTCTACCATACTTTTGTTTAAACATGCTAAAACTCGTAAGGCTTTGTGTATTTCAACTAAGTATCTTTACCAAAAATCTGAAAGAATCCTTGAGTTGTTGGTTACTTAGAGGTTAACCTTTAAAAGCCCATAAGGCCATATTTTTATTTTTTTGAATCTCTGTAGCTGTCTAGAGTTGGTCTTGGGACCTTATTTTATTGCTCAAATCTATTCGTTAGGTCTATTTATATCCCTAGCTTGGTATAGAAAAATAATTTTCTTAACCATAACACTCTCATGTTGCTAGAGGGTTAGAGCAATATTCTGTTCAGAAAGTAGATATGTTACATGTGACATAGTTGCACAAAATCACCCATAGGGGCATAAGACCTCTTTCATGCCTTTTTAACTACCCTTGCTAGTTCCCCTTATTAGGAAGAGTCGGATAATTACAAACGAATCCGTTGGTGCCTTCGGACCTTTGACTAGTCTTGTTATTAGATGACTAAATTTAAAATATATGCTAGAAAGATAAACAATATTATATTCACCTAGTTGACCCTATAAGTAACACACGTGAGGAGGATTAAGAAAGAAAGAAAGACACATCCTATCATGTTCTCGCAAAATCATGATTATAGAAATGGCTGGCAACATAACAATAATTGAGATTCTACTACTAGTGTGTACTCCATAAGTCATAGGCAATAACCTAAGCATTGATACCAACTTTGTCATGATCCAATTTAGGATCATGATCGGTGCTAAGGGGGAGAATTCCAAAGCAAGCCTTACTAGAATTTTGCATAAAATCAGGCAGAGTTTCCTCTATTTTTAGGCCTATTCAAATTTTTACCTATCTTAGAAACCAACAACACAACTACTAATCATTCAAATCTAGTCACCTTATAAATTTTCAAACTATTTCCCATGCAATAATACTAACTCATGTCAAAAAAATAGGAGGAATTTATAATTAGTCATACATCTAGGATAATGAAAGAATACTCATGACTCTAATAAAAGAATGACTATGAAGTGACTCTAAGAATTCAAGAAAAGATCCATAACAATAGATAACTTTTTCCCACGTGAACAAGTGTGGAGCTCATCATAGAATCAACTTACTAGCTCCAATTAGGAAAATCCTCACTGATAGCACCTATATTCTCTGGAAAAAAATTAGCGAGGAGTAAGACGCTAGCTCAATGAGTAATAATAATAAGCACAATTACTTTGATGAGGGACAAGTCAAAAAATATGCTAGTATAATAATCAAAATTATATAACAAATGCTCTTTCAAAAATCAATAAATCATAATAAATCTTCTTGTCTCATATAAGAAAATCAACTTAACTATTGAAAAATAAACTCAGTAAAACACTTTCATATCAAATCATGCTTGCCAGCTATATAAAAACATATATATATATATATATATATATATATATATATATATATATATTCGGGAGGTTTCCGAAAATGAATTATATAATCGGTATGTATATCTTCTTAAAAGTAGAGACGATAACTGTAAATTTCATATCAATAAATCCCTACTTGAGGTATATCGATAACAATGTGCTAGTTCTACCTTCCCACTAGCCAGGGCTCTATTTGTAATCGATAAATACGAGGTGCACTAGGTCTAACGAACCCATTGTTAGCTACAGGATCCATCAAGGTCTACTCCCGTTTATACTTTTCTTTATAAATCATATAAGATTTTTCAAAGTAGTACAAGGCATTTTAATCTTATAATCATATCATGTCAAACTTAATGAAAACACTTGTAAAAGTACTTATATCTCAAGTAAATGTCAAATTCTTTACCCCTTGTTTGGATGGTTGTTATCCATTGTATTGTATTCTATTGTATTGCTAGTTTAATATAAAGTTTATTTTGATTGTGATTTAAATTCCATTGTACATATCGTTTAATTTCATTGTAAGGTAACGATGAAAAGATCTATTTTATGTAACAATCAATTTGGTGTAGTTGCATCGTTACTTTAATATCTTTTTCTCATTTTTGACTTTATTTATTTATTTAGTAATTCAACTTTATCATTTACCCTATTTTTTTCATGGTATCCACCACATACCCTACGATTTTGTTGTAGGTTTATCATTCAAATTATGGATGTATGACATTATGCAATGACGGAGAACAATACAATCTATCCAAACATTGTAGTGATTGAAACAATATAATACGATACAACACAATACAATATATTATGAAACAATACATAACAACCATCCAAACAAAGTGTTAATAACAATAATTATCTCAATCATCAATGTACTCTATAAAGTAAGATCATCTCAAATAACTATTTTAGTATTAAATCAAGTAAAACACTTATCCCACATGCAAATTCAAATCAATCAGTAATAAATTCACTTTAGAAACCATGTATAAATCATGAAAGTTATAAAAACATAAATTATGATAATATTACTACTCACAGTACGTGCATTGACAATACAAAACTCGTCATCCAAGCAATTTAGATGGCTTCATTCGATCAATCTATAAATCATATCATATCAAACTCAAGTTATTTCCTTTGTTTAAGCTAAGGTCTTACTTACTTTAGAAATCCTCAATTCCTTTTTAGACATGTTATTTCCTATCTAAGGAAGAGTCGGATAATTACAAACGAATCCGTTGGTGCCTTCGGACCTTTGACTAGTCTTGTTATTAGATGACTAAATTTAAAATATATGCTAGAAAGATAAATATATATATATATATATATATATATATATATATATATATATATATATATATATATATATACCAAAATCATGTGTAATTCAATTTGGTACAATAATCTAATAATTTAACTAATCTAGCTATCTAATTCATAATTTAAAATTATCTTTGCTATCAATTACTTGTCTTTTATTATTAAATTTTAACACCTAATGCAGATTACCTAGACTAAGAGTCTTGATAAGGCTGTAGATGAATATTAGAACCGAGATTTACATCAAATACTAAGAATTTAATATTTTCTCTATCTCTTTGATCTTTAATTTTCTTAAAACTTTAAACCCCAATTTATTAGACATGGATATATAATCTAATCTGTAAACTAAGATTGAAAAACTTACCTCCTTCTTCTTCTATCTTTAGTTTAGCATCCAAGTGCTTAAATTTCTTTTTTCCTTCCATTCGTCGGTTTATTGCAGTGGAGACAAGACTTGAATTTTTATCCTTTCGTTTAAGGTTGCTACATGCAACCCTCTCTCTAAACCCTTTTGTTTTCCAGGTAGAAATCGATGTTGCTTGGGCTGAAAGCCCAAGACCCCTCTTCTTCTTTTTTTAAATTCTTTTTATTTTTAATCTTTTGTTTTTATTCCTTTTCTTCTTTTTCCCTTATTTTAATATTCCTTTTCAATTTGTTTCATTTTAAAAAAGGAAAATGATGTCCCTTCCTTTTAGAGATTATGGGTATTATATCTCTTTTAATGACCTCACTCTAACCAAATCTTCTGCTAACTTCTTAAGTTTTGGATCGTCTTTTTCTGCTTTTAATGGCACAAATCTAGTCCAAAAGTCCATCTCCTTCTAAGTTTCAGTAGGAAATGGTTACGAATACAAAATCTATAAATTAAATAAAATTATTTTAATAAATATACTAAAATATGAAAAATATAGAACAATATTATATTAATACATTACAGTAATTGTTAGAGTGAGAAGACAGAAACTATTAAAGGATAGTTACATCAATTGTTAATTATAAAAATGAATAGTAACATCAATACAATTACGTTTACCTCATCTTCTGGAGGATCAAACAGTTCATGAGTCTCAATTTTATCATTATTGATCGTTGTCAACCATCAAAAAAATCTTGGAGAAGACATTTCCTCATCAAACTCTTTAAATATTTTTCGAATTTAGGGAACGACTTCAAATGACCACACCTAAATAAAGCGATGTCATATATAATCATAAAGGTAATTTAATGAATATAAAAATTCTACAACAAAAATATAATTAAAAGATTTTACCATAAAAGCCCACTTGTGGTAAGGTTTGCATACATCTACCTTCTGCAGACCCCACTTGTGGGATTCCATTGGGTATGTTGTTGTTGTTGTTACCATAAAAATCAACAAAAAATTGTAGAAATTATGGGACTTTGAAGTTGAAGTCGCAGCCATCCTTAAATATTCCAAATATTTGACTATGAGAGAATAGTTATCTCTGTCACGACCCAACCAATGGGCCGTGACTAACACCCGTTTGGGGCGCCCAAACCACATAACCAAACCAGACTCAGATACAAGTTACTATTCATTTAGGAAAATTTCGACATAGTTTTCTCTATTTTATTGACTAGCCACCTGAAACAGAAAGATTTCAGCGAACCAACCAAATACACAACAGACATAGATATATATTCGCGGGCCGA
>DF360091.1:16184-30653 GCA_000787875.1 Solanum virginianum | reverse complement strand
CTATTAGATGGTAATTAAACGAATGTTTATGAAGATGATTTGTTCTCTTGGAGGATGACAATAGTTTCTGAGTGCCGGCCACGCCAAGGGTACCCTCCCAGCACGTGATACCTATGAACTCTGATTCCCACTCTAGGCAGCTACCAACTAGGTGAGCATAATGATAGCTTCTTTGAAATCAACCTTTGTAGTAAGAGTAGGCAACACAATAGGTGCCCAAGGAGCCCTAACGACTCTAGCATATTGACCTCGGCCTCTCGACTCCATCTAAGGAGGCATCTTTGCTGGGGGATTCTCAGTGTTGTGAGTTGAAGCATCTCTTTGGATGGCAGTATGCTTAGGAGGTATGATCTGCAAACGCTTAACACATGAATAAGATAAATACTCTAATAGAGCTAAACTCCATTGCACGAACTCAGAATGCAAAAATAATGTAATAATTTCTAATGTCCTATAGCCTCCCTCCTTCCTATAAAGTGTGGTGCACAACACATCGATAAACAACACTCTACTAGATATGACTTCATAGACTCACTAGGACTATTGAACTCTGTACTCTGATACCAAGTTTTTCACGACCCGGGAGGGTAGCCTTGACATGGCCGGCACTCAAATACTATTGCTAGCCCTCAAGTGAATCACTTGATCTCATCATATTCATTCAATCATAATCTAATAGCAGAAGACATCAATGATTAAGAAATACTTAATGGAAAGCACTAACAATGCGATAATCGAAGATCAAAGGCCAAATAAACCATCTGTCAATCAACTAAGCAATATTAGCATGAAAGAAACTAGCCAAAATATTATCAAATCACAACTCAACAGTCTAGCCTATGAAGCCTCTAAATCATCTGATTAAATGGTGCCAATGACAGCTCCATGGCTACCTCAAAATAGAATAAAAAAGCTAAACGCAAATTAAAATAGAAACATTATATCCTCCGAAAATAGTGGATGACTCACCAATCAGCTAAATGCAAATGTGTCCTCAACGAGGCACCTGTTGATGACAGTTAGTACCTGTTTCTACATCATGAAAAGATGCAGGCCCGAATGGCATCAATACATGAAATGTATGAGTATGTAAAATGGTAGAATGAAACATGTAAAGGTAGAATAATATCAACTCAAATATCTCAAATCAAGAAAGTAGGAAACTGAATCAGAATGTCAAAAGTCTAAAGTAAGAATATAGTTTAGACAATGAACACTCAAAGACCATCTAATTCAATCCACTTAAAGTACTACCAAGATCTATATAGGCATTTCTCTAACCGATAACCATCACCTATGAGCTAGTGATGATACAATAAAGCAATGTCATTACTACATCCATCCAATACCTTGTCAGGGTAAAGGACATTTTGTGGATCCATAATCACTAACATTAAGTTCTCTTTTTGGAACAATAGGAAAACATCTAATTTTATGGTTCAATCTCCTACACTGACTATGTAGTTATTGAGTTCGAGTTGAACTTATTCTTACTCAATTCGATGCTTAATATTCCTCTCAAAACATAACTTGCTCATAAGACAATAATCTTATGATTAACTCATTCAATTAGTCTCATTGAATATTTGTCAACTCAATTCATCACATCAACTATCAACTCTTTGGTTAGGAACATTTTTTAAGGATTAGCTATCATCCATCATTCCAACTCGTAGTATTCAGGAAATAAAAATCAAGTTAAAAATTTATGAATTCTATAAAGTCTCTAGGCTCAAATCGTACTTATATTTATCTATTTAAGTGCAATATGTAAACAAATAAGGATTCATTATAAGGTTAATGTAGAAAAGCAAAATCTTCTATGTTCAAGTGTTTAATTCATAAATACTATCATTCGTATATGATTATATAGGAGTAAAATAGGATTTTAAAAAAGCTTTCAAGAAAACATTCATAGAATACTCAAGTCGTTCATATCTCAATCAATATGGGTTAACGAGTATGGAAGAACATAATCTATGTTCAAGTTAGCCTTGCATGCCTGGAAATGTTTGAGTCTTGGAATGGCTTGGAAGAACCCACAAGTTTATCTTGACACCCTAGATTTTTCTTCCCTTGAAACGACCTTGCTCTAAGTTGAAGAATATGTTGTAGCGTAAAAGAGTTGAATAGATATGTTTAGGGACTTATTTAGATATAAAATCATCAAGTTAAGCTTTGAGAGGGTGGGAAGGACTAAAATAACCCTTCTTAAGATACAACAAAAGTTGTCCATAGGACAATATATGGTCCGTAGAAACCCATCCATAAACTTTTGGGCAAAATTTTGGGGTTTCTTGATCGATTAATGAGCCCAAACCACAGCCTGTAGAAGTATCTACAGCCCATAGTTAGGTCTGTCAAGTCTTGAACTCAAAAATTGTTCTGCAGAAGTTTTTTCATAAGTTAACATGAAAGGTCATCTTTCAAACCACGGCTTGTAAGTTAGTTCGTAGTTTCACTCTGCTGTGGTAGTCTGTAGTAAAATAGTCATAACTTTCTACTCCAAACTCCAAATGAGGTAAAATTGGTGGCGTTGGAAAGACCTTTCATATGGTAGGTCATAGGCCAATAGTTATTTGTGTGATAAAAATTATGATCAATTAAATTTGACCCTTGTATAATCTAACTCGAAAAACTAAATTGATAGGAAAATTTTGAACCTGGCTAAGTACTAGAGGTCTCTTATGACCCTAATCCGCTTTCCATATATAAGAATGAGTCTTGAAACATGTGTGCATGTAAGAATAGAGTTGTGGAGTGTCACTATAATGATTAACTCAACCTTGGTAAAGTCCTATTATAAGTCAAAACAAACTTAACAAAGATGATTTAATACATGAGTTATGTATTTGTATAGTAGTCTTGTTGATGTAAGGAGCAAAACTGAAGCTCGACAAATGAGATAATATGTTTTCTCAATAACCATTGTTTGATGCAGCTTTTAATATATTCATATCTGCATCCAAGTGTCCCAATGGTCTCTTGAAGCTCAAATTCTGCATAACATATGGCACAAATCTCATCAGTTTCCATGAGATTATTTACTCCATCTTTAGGCACAACAACACATATAAGAGTTTTTATTTTGAAATGTACTCCAATATAACATCCCCGATATTCTCCGAGTCATTCAAATTTTGCGGGGATTGGTGGAACATTTCATGAGGCAATTAGATCCAATTTATTGAGTCATAAAACATTTCAAGTTGCAGTAAGATCATACCCATTTAATCATGATCACTCAAGTTAGTTTTATTAATTCCAATCGAATGCTCGCAAGAAGTTTGAGTGGCATTGAAGTATACATACAAATGACCTACCATATTTCCAATTTCAGTATATTTGGGAAATTAATAAATTCTTTTCCGAGTTTATTAACTTTGGGAAGTTAATAAATCATATTTACCGTTCATTATATTTGGAAAATGACTATATTATATTCCTAGTTCATGTGAGAAAAGAAACTAATAAATTGCATTCTTAAAATATGATGAACTATTACATTATCATTGGTCATTTGAAAATGGACAAGGTCTCTACTAATAAAGAACTATCAAGTAATTCATATAGATGTGGTTACTTGGACAAATTATGGTATTGGAAAAGTAGTTCTTATGACTCTTAAGTTTCTCCTTAATTGTTCACCTCTTAGTTAACTGGTAAATTTCAGTTGTGATCGCAAAAAGCTTTTTTGTGTTTACGGTGCCAACCCTTTTTTTGTAAATATAATTTTTTTAAAATTAATATATTTATCGTCAAGTTTTGAGGGCAATATATCTTAGACATTAGTCCAATGAAAATCTTGTTTCATCTTCTTTTTAATTTCATGGGAGAATTATCGGTAAATATCTATCTATCACGTTTCAGCAGGTGTACGGATTTTGTTTCTGGCTCTATTGTTTGTTCATCTCAAAATTGGTGCCTAGGCTAACGCAAACTATAATACCATGTATATTTTGCCTAATATATACTTACGTTAATGTATATGATATATATTAATCCGTTGTTCTTAACATATAACAATTCGGAGGGAAAATAAATTTTGCTTATATATCAAACGTATACAGTGCCTGATATCGATCCATAACTTAACCAAAAACAACTTACCTTAATTATTAAGTTTTGAAACATACATAAAAAAGGTCTTGCAAACTTAGGGAAAGCAAACTTACTAATACAATAAAATTTGTCAAATAAATCTCTAAGTTCTATGAATTTGTATCATCTTTGTTGATGTGATGCGGCAAAATTAAAACTCGGCACACGGGACAATCTTTTTTCCTTTGTAACCACTATTTAATGCAGCATGCGTGATATTCATGTTCACACCCAAGTTTCCCAATGGTCTCTCCATGCTTAAATTCCTCATGACATATGAAACAAGTCCCTTCATTGTTCATTGGATTATTTACTTTGTCATTAGACAAAACAATATGATGAGTTCTTGTTTTAAAATATCTCTGAACATCCTCCTCCTCTTTCTCCTCCTCTTGACCTGGTAGATCCACTACTACCAAACCTATTGTGAAGAGACTACGGTGATCACTAACATCACTTATAACAACATTAGAAGAAGAATCATGTGAGTTGCTCATTGTTAAATAACAATAATAAAAGAATAAATTAAACAAAAATAATGTTGAGATAACTTTGAGTTCTTGACAAGAACCCAAGCATCAGAAAATAATGTACAAAAGTTCAGAGTGACACGGAACTATATATAGAGACGGCCTATCATATGATTGGGAAATTATAATCAATTGTATTCCTAGTTGATTATATTTGGAAAAATAACAAATTGTACTCCTAGTTCATTTGGAAAGAGAGAATGAATAAAATTAACTTTTCATTAGATTTTCGCCACTTTTGGTAGGGAATGAAATATTAAAGAAAATAAATATAGTTATTCTTCAATATAAAGTTAATTACTTACTTAAATTAACTGTATTAAATCAGCAAAAATTTAATTAACAACAACATATCCAGTGGAATCCCACAAATGGGGTCTGGGGAGGGTACAATGTACGCAAACCTTACCGCTACTTCATAAAAGTAGAGAAGTTGTTTCCTGGGAACCCTCGTCTCAAAAATTCATAAGCAGAGTAAACTAGATATGATATGTCCTTAGTGAGATCAAGTTCCACCATATCATGTCTGATCACCTCCCCCAGTACTTCCTCGGTCTACCTCTACTCCTCCGTGTAGCTCCTAAAACCAACCTCTTGCACCTCCTAACAAGAGCATCGATACTCTTTCTCTGCACATGTCCAAACCCTCGCAGTCTCGCTTTCCTCATCCTATCTGATTCTTTTCCGAGTTTATTAACTTTGGGAAGTTAATAAATCATATTTACCGTTCATTATATTTGGAAAATGACTATATTATATTCCTAGTTCATGTGAGAAAAGAAACTAATACATTCCTAACCTTGTCACTCCTGGTGTGACCACACATCCATCTCAACATCCTCATCTCTACGACATGCATCTTCTGGACATGTGCATTTTTTATTGGCGAACGCTCCACCCCATACATCAAAGATGGTCTAACCACCAATCTGTAAAACTTACCTTTGAGTTTAGGTGGTATCTTTTTATCGCACAATCCTCCAGATGCAAGCCTCCATTTAGTCCATGCTGCCCCAATACGATGTGTGACATCATCGTTGATATCGCCACTATTCTGGATGATGGACCCAGATACTTAAAGTTTTCCCTCTTGGGATAGTCCATGCTGCCCTAATACGATGTGTGACATCATCATCGATATCTCCACTATTTTGGATAATGGACCCCAGATACTTAAAGTTTTCCGTCTTGGGGATAGGTTGAGTGGCAAGCCTCACATCAAAGTTGGTTTCATCCCTCTCAACACTGAATTTGCACTCAAAGTATTCAGTTTTGATCCTACTCAATTTGAATCCTTTGAACTCCAAGGCGCGTCTCCAATATAAAAATATATGGTTCTTTTTTGCCAAGCAATAATCAAGTAAAATGATAATTAATGAATTAGATTGATATGAAATGCCAATTTAAAGAATATTTTGTCAAACTTTGAAAAACTACTTCTTAAAAGCGTTTTCATCAAACACAGTTAAAAAAGAAATATATCAAATATTACAATTTTTGTATTTGATAAAAATAAAATACTTTTGTAGTATCACATAAGTAGCTAGTTTGTGTTGGCATCAAATTACAAAAAAACAAAAATACAAATAAGGATTAACACTAAAATTGATATTATTTAAATATATAACTTTTTCAAAGTATTATTATGGGATGATTTATTTAAGTTTATTATTTTATTTAACACAAATATAACCATAAAATCACAAAATTAGAAAGAGTGGATATACTTTAAAATATATTTAAGACCAGAATGCTATTTTTTCGAAATAAAATTATTAGATAAGTAGATAGTTTGACTTGTCTTGACTAAGTAGATACGAAAAACAATGAAATCTTAAAGAATAATAATAGAAAGAGAAAAGACATGAAATCACCATTGAAGTTGTCCTGATTTTTTAAAAAAACACCTAAATTTTGTAGGAATCCTATTACCCCAGAAATATTTAATATCTTTATAAATACACCATTTTAATATATTTTCCCAGAGTGTTTGTGTGTGATGCTCACCCACCCTCTTTTAACTAATTAATTAATTCATTTAAAAGGGTCATTTTTCTTTTCATTTCTCTCTCATAAGACCCATTTATTTCTTCTTTTTCTTCTTCTTCAATTTAGAAGACGTATTTACTTTTTTCAAAAAAAAATTCTTGTTTTCTGATTCTTTTTGTTTCCTTTTGATTCATTTTCATTTCTGTCTAGAAGACTCTTCTTTGTTTGTTTGTTTCCTATTTGGAGTTTTTCGCGTTTAGATTTTTTTAAAAAAAAAAGTGTTTTGTGTCTCCATTTGGAAGCTCAAATTGTTCCCTTTAACTTATTCATAAATTTCTGTTGAGTATTATATGGAATTTTTTTTGAAATTTTCTATACTCTGGTAAATGGGTGTTTGAAGATATTCACCATAATTTTGTTCGTGTGGGTTTTGTTAGTTCCAAACACTCATCAATTAGGGTCCTATGAATCTCAAATCCTTTTAAAATTGTGAAGGCACTTGGAATATCCATTGCAATGGGATGTTTTGGAGAATAATGATGACAAATTTTGCAAGTTGGTGTCTACACCTAAGATTTTTCCATCTGAGATGTCTACCATGGTGAAGCTTCATATTTCTCTTCCTTAGAACAAATAAAACCTTGAAGTGATTTCAATAAAGAGAAATTAGTATTATTGTTAATTTGTGTTGATTTCATCTACTCTAATGATTTCTCTTTTTAAAAAAAAATTCTTCAACAACTAATTTGATTTGGGGATGATGATATAGTATCGTGAGAAATAGGAATGCAATGTGTCACTTTTTAATTGGTTTTGGAATGGAGAAAAGCTTTTTCACGCACAAAATATGCGTGTTTATGAATAAATATGTCAAAATGGCATATTTACAAAGGTATTAGATACTTCTGTGGGGTAATAGGTCGCTGGCAAAGTTGAAATGTCTTTTTAAAAATTTAGGACAATATCAGTTGTTAATTTATATCTTTTCTCTAATAGAAATAAATTAAGGAATGCTTTCAATTAGAATAATTAAAAATAAGAAGAAATAATGAAGAAAGGAGAAATCTAGAATCATATATGAACATCAGAGACAATAATAAATACATGAATCTAATTGGCCTTAAAAAATGATGATATAAAGATCAAGATATAAAGAAACAAAAGAAAATCATCTTCAACAATTCAAATATTTAAAGCATCTAATCATAAATTAAACTCGAACCAATTAGAGGTACAACTTCTTTCAAAGAATTTTCTAATCTCTCAATATCTAAAAACGTTTATCTCTAACAAACAAAATATTTTAGGATTAAATAAGTTTTGAAAATAATGATTAATAAACGTACTATTCTTTTCATGAATCATCAAGATGGTTCTTGAAACACATTCCAACCACTTTTAAAAGATTATGCAGTTTCAACAGACACTTGAAATCCTTTGAAAAATCAATTGAAAATTATGTAATTCAAGTAAATCATTATAATTCATTTATAATTGTATAAAAAATCATAAATCAAGCAATTGAAGTAAAACCATGTAAATCCATAAAATTCATACATATCTTGGTGAAGAATCCCTAAGAATTTTGAAGAATGAGACCTGAATTTCCTTTGAGAGCTTGAATCCCTGGTCTTGTTCAATGGAGGGTCCTTTGGGAGAAAAACTTGAAAATTTTGAAGTGAGTTTGAAAGTAAATGAGTTTGAGAGTATTTAAGTGTAGTTTTATGAGAGTTCAGGCGGTTAGGGTAGTTATAAGGGTCAAAATAACATAGTTTAAGGAAAAACTTGTAAGAATGACCAAAAAGTCCCTCAATAAGAATTTATCGGACCCATCTATGAGCCATAGATTGAAGTACGATTCGTGGATCATGGTTTTGTCCTATTAAAAATTTTGGCCTTTGAATAGTCTCTGAACCTCACTTTCCTGTAATGACATTCTAGGTCATTTTAGTGTGATTACGTATTTTGTGTTGGTTAAAGTATTTCTATAGCGATCCCAAATTATTTGTGATATATTGGCACTGATAGTTCAGTCGTCTGGTCATTATTTGGAAGATATGCAGCTTTTCGTGTTAGAGGGTAGTTTAAAGTTGAAAAATAATATTAGCAATAAAGTCTAAGTACACAGCCTCAGAATGGACTTCTGATAGTTTCATCAGCTTTAGAATGGAAAAATTAGGATAGACGCATGGTCTTCTAGAGTACCAAGGTTCTTGGTCTCAGTTTATATTGAGTTTTTCATTTTAGCCTTCAGCATAGGACAATAGTTGGCTTTGTTCTACATTCTTAAAAAATATGCCCAAATAAAAATTCTGACAGCACGATTAGCTCTGAAACATCGACTTTGGTTTAGAGTGACCTTTCATTCAATACCTAGGTCATCATAAGCCATTTCAACCCCCTCAGTAGATCTTGATGATGGAAAGTAGGATCACATTTGATTGAAACAATATCCAATGGGAATTTTGATAGCACTGTTTAATTCAGAATACCCTTTCCACTCAGATTACAAATATGATTTGCAAAAATCAGATTTTAAACTAGTTTTGGACACCCCATAAAAAATGAAGTTAGTTAAAATCTAGTGCAGGAGAGCTTGTACTCTGCATTCACAAATTAAACGCCAAAAATGCCTATACACCACATTGTAAATTGAGGTGGCGTAAATAGTATATTTCCAGATTTTGCAAAATGAAGAGACCAACTTTGAAATGCGACAATTTCATCGTCTAAAGGCCAATTTCAGCAATTCAAAAGGCTAACTTGGGTAAGTTTTTAGGAGGAACATCATGGAACTATCAGAAATTGTATTTGGCATGTCGTTCAAGATAAAATTCACTATTTTTCTGTTATGCATTAGTATTGTTTGTTGGATTCTTTAGATAGTGATTTCTTTGTCGTTTTGTATCAGATTCAAGTGAAATTTGGGTCTATTTTGTGTGATTTCTCAAGGCACACATTGTGGTACTATCAGAATTTGCTAATGAATTTGTATTTGAGGTAAAAATACTGAAAAACCTATTGTCTATATTGTTTTGTACATAAAGAAATGTCTTGAGTTGTTGGGCTATGTTTTAGGCAGCGAACTGAGCCTGAATTTGAGATACAGGCTTAGGTACTTGTGAAGATTATTGTATAGGGTTTGTTCTAGGATGCAGGTGCATGCCCCTTTTTCCCCTTTTTTTATCTTGAAATAGGTTTATGCCCGTTTTTTGTGATTTTGGTATTTTGGTGTCAAAATGACCATATTGACATTGTGATCCCATTTTTAACAGCTTGACATCATTCTAAGATCATTTGAAAGAGTAAAGCACCTACGAAGTAATTTGGAGTGCACATAATTGTCATTTAAATAAGCTACAGTCTCCTTCCTTCTAAACTGAGTTAGAACACGTATATTTTGTATGGATAATATGAATATTATAGGGAGCTTGTTGGACATGCCATATATACTGTAACTTTTGCTTAACTAATTTTGGTGCCAATATGTACTTGATTGTATTGTCTTACATCTCTTACCTATGGTACTTCGCATTTGCCCGAGTTATGATACATGCTGAGCACTGTGACTGGGAATGTGGTATATACATGCATGCATATATATATGTATAGTGAGCCTATTTGTGGTTGGTATATCAATTATCTAATGTACTTTTGAATATTTAATAGTTGTTGATGGTTGTTAAGAGTACTTGTGATTAGTATGCTGATTCTCTATTACATTTCTTATTATCTGGCCTGACAAAGTATCTATTGACAAGTTGAGGATATTTAGTCAAACAAGTCATCGATCCTAGGAAGAGGATATTTGATCTTAATCGTCACCTTATTCAACTGGCAATAATCTATACACATTCCGAGGGAACCATTATTCTTTAACACAAATAGGATATGAGCACCCCACAGAGAGACACTTGGCCTAATAAATCCTTATCTAAGACATCTTTCAATTAATCTTTCAGTTATTTAAACTTAGCAAGAGCCATTCTATATATAGGAATAGAGGTAGGTTGAGTATCAAAAGAAAATCAAACCCAAAGTCGAACTCTCTATCAGGTGGGACTCCAAGAAAATCATCACGGAAGACATCAAGAAACTCATTGACAATCGAAACTAACTCAAAAGGTGAAGACTCTACATCATTAGTCTTAACTCAAACAACATGATAGGAACATCCTTTTGAGATTAGCTTTCTGGCCCTAAGGAAGAAAATAAACATACCCTTAGGCACTGCAGAACTACCCTTCCACGTTTTCACAGTCATACCCTCATGCTTAAAGTTAACAAACTCCTCAACCTTCACTTTCCTAAACTCTTGTGGAAAGAAGTGGTCAAGAAAGACACTATCAAAATCATGCCAATGATAGGTTCGGCATCCGCACCTCAACTCTCTTCCCATTGATTATACTAAACAATTGTCATATCTTTAAATTGATCGGAAGCAAGTTCAACTCCCTCAGTCTCAGTATGAGTTGCATGCATAGTTTTCAACAATTTATCAATAAAATTATAGGGGTCTTCCTAAACCTTAGATGTTGTGAAAACTGGTGGATTCATCATCAGAAAATCTCTAAGTCTCGCTACTGCAATTGACTCTTGGGAGTTAGAACTAGGAGCTTATGAACTCTGATTCCCACTCTGGGTAGCTACTAGCTAGGTCAGTATAGTGATAACTCCTCTAAAATCAACCTATATAGTAGGATTAGGCGACATAGTAGGTTCCTGGGAAGCAATGAGTCAGTGATGATACAACAAAGCAATGTCATTATCACATCTATTTAATACCTTGCCAGGGTAAAAGACATCCTATTAGTGGATCCATAATCACTAACATCAAACCCTCTTTTTGGGACAATAGGGAACTATCCGAGTTTACGAATCAATCCTCTCCTATGCTGGCTATGTAGTTATTGAGTTCAAGTTGGACTGACTCGTACTCAATTCGATACTCAATACTATTCCCAAGACTCAACATGCTCATAAGACATTAATCCCACGATTAACTCATTCAATTTGTCTCATTGGACATTTGTCAACTCAATTCATCACATCAACTATGAACTCTTTGGTTAGGAACATTATTTAAGGATTAGTTCATGACTCACAAAGACTCTCTATAACCAATCATTTCAACTCATAGTATTTAGGAAACAAAAGAAAAGCTAAAAAATTTATGAATTTCATAGACTTTTCAGGCTCAAATCATACTCATGCATACCCATTTAATTGCAATATGTATAATAAAAAGAATTCATTATAGGGTTCATGTAGAAAAGTAAAATCATCTATTACAAGTGTTTAAATAAAAACTATCATTCATGCTAGATTATATCATAACACATTAGTATTTAATAAAAGCTTTCAAGAAAACATTCATAGAAGACTCAAGTCATTCATAACATTATCAATCTGGGCTATGGGGGCACACAGAAGAACATAATCCATGTTCAAGTTAGCCTTATATACCTAGAAGTTTTGAGTGTTGGAATAACTTGGAAGAACTTACAGAATTATCTTGAAACCTAGCTTTTTCTCCGTTTGAAACCTTGATCTAAGTGGAAGAATGTGTTTGAGCATAAAAAAGTTGAATAGATATGTTTAGGGACTTATTTAGGTATAAAACCATCATGTTAAGGCTTTGAGAGGGTAGGAAAAGATCAAAATAACCCTTATTGAAACTCTGCCAAAGTTTTCCAAGGTTCAACTATGGCCCGTAGAAACTTCTACGATCTGTAGAAACTCATACGCAAATTTTTGGGCAAATTTCAGGATCTTTGGATCCATTCTATGAGCCCAAACCACAGCCATAGAATCATCTACGACCCATAGTTAGGTCCACCATGTCTGGAACTAAAAATTGGACTTGCACAAGGTTTTTCATAAGTTAACAGGATTGGTCATCATCCAAACCATGGCTCGTAATTCAGTTCGTAATTTCACTCTACTTTGGCAATTCGTAATAAAATGATCATATTGTTTTACTCCAAACTCCAAATGAGGTAAAATTGCTTGGAAAGCTAATTCATAGACCTTTAATTTGGTAGATCATAGGACACCCAATTCTTTGTGTTCTAAATATTACGGTCATTTAAAGTTGACACATGTATAATCTAACACGAGAAACTCAATTGATAGAAAAGTTTTGAACTTGACTAAATACTAGAGGTCTTTTATGAACCTAATCCACTTGCCATATATAAGAATGAGTCTTGAAATATAGGTGCATGTAAGAATAGAGTTGTGGGGTGTCACACTAATGATTTAACTTGACCTTGGTAAAGTCCTAGCACAAGTCAAAACAAACTTAACAAAGACAATTTAATACATTCGTTATGCATTTGTATAATCGCGTTGATGTGAGGTGAAAAATTGAAGCTCGATAAATGAGATAATAATTTTTGCTCAATAAACATTGTTTGATGCAGCCTTTAATATATTTATATATTCATCCAAGTGTCCCAATGGTCTCTTGAAGCCCTAATTCTGCATAACATTTGGCACTAATCTCTTTGATTTCCATGAGATTATTTGCTCCATCTTTAGGCACAACAACGCGTCTGATGAGTTTTTATTTAGGAAAAATTGCAATAAAAGTCAATTTAAGATTTGATATTACACTTCATGTCAATGTCTATTTTATTTACAAACTTAAGCTTTTATTTACCAAAGTATATATGTCTAGTCACTTTTTTGGTCCTATTTGTATTTTATTTAAACATTTTTTTGTGTTGAAATTTATGATTAAATATTTTTCTGATTGGTTATTTTTTGACTCTCCCTCGTGAAGGTTATCTCTCCTTTGTCTTTTCACTAGGCCAAATTTACTTTTCTAAGAATTGACTTCATCCTTTTTTTTTCTTTTGTCCGTTCGAATTTCTTCTTGCATCCCTTGCTTTCTTCATCTTCTTGACAACCATTTTTCTCCTTTTTTTGCATTTTATTTTTTTCGTTCATTTGGTTCTCATATTGATTTCTTAATTTTATGATATATGTTGATACTAACACTTGATATAAATATTGGTTCACCAATGGGTTTATGTGTTGATATATGTTCATACAAATATTGGTTCATTGTTGGTATCTTACTTGATGGTTATAGTGGTTTTGATATACGTTCATTCAAACAATTGATATAAATAGTGGTTCAACAGTTGGATTATGTGTTGATATATGTCCATTGCCAATATTGATTCTTAGTTTGTATATTACTTGATGGCTACATTGGTTCTCATTTTGGTTTGTCTTTGATACATCTAGATATAATCACTTGATATAATAAATTTTGGTTCACAAGTTGGTGTATGTATTGATATATGTTCGTTCCCAATATTTAGTTCTTAGTTAGTATATTACTTGATGGATACATTGGTTCTCATTTTGGTTTGTATTTGATACATGTGGATATATACACTTGATAAAATTATTGTTGCTTTTAATATCATGGTTGTTTCATATATTTTGGTCAAATATCCACAATGATTACAAGTAATAAATGTTGGAGAGATAAAATAGTACAAAATTTAATGCCACAGTCAGTTCCATCCTTTTCTTATGTTTCTATTCTTTTTCCCCATAAATTATAACAATATTTTACACAATTGACATTAATTAGTCTATCCCTTTGTCAGACGTTTTTTCCTTCGTCCTTTTTTTTCTTTATTTTAATACTCTTTTGTTTCTAAAATGGCCTCTTTTGAAAAAAAAACTAATGACATTGGTTGATAAATATTTTACGTTGACATATTCAGGTAATATTGACTCTTATATTGAATAGTATGGTTGTTTGCCCTTTATTTATGTACTGTAATATAGCATCCTCGATATTCTTCGGATCATTCAAATTTTGCGG
>DF360091.1:1116-16145 GCA_000787875.1 Solanum virginianum | reverse complement strand
TTCAAATTTTGCGGGGATCGGTGGTGCAAATTGAACATTTCATAAGGCAATTAGATCCAATTTATTGAATCACAAAACATTTCAAGTTGCAATAAAATCATATCCATTTAATCACGATAACTCAAGTTAGTTTTATTAATTCCAATCGAATGCTCGCAAGAAGTTTGAGTGGCATTGAAGTATACATACAAATGACCTACCATATTCCCAATTTCATTATATTTGGGAAATTAATAGATTCTTTTCCTAGTTTATTAACTTTGGGATGTTAATAAATCATATTCACCGTTGATTATATTTGGAAAATTAATACATTATATTCCTTGTTCATGTGAGAAAAGAAACTGATAAGTTTCTTTATTTTGCAATCACATTTATAAAAAATATGAAATACAGAGAGATGTCCTGCCATATTTCATTTGGGAAGTCCATTAAGTTTTATTTCTAATTTGTTTACGAATCGGATTTTCTAATATGATTGTTATTAATTACATTACTAAATGAGTTCTTGTTTCATCTTATTTTTAGTTTCATGGGAGAACTATCGGTAAATATCTATTCTTTCATATTTCAGCAGGTTTATTCTTTATGTTCGAATTTTGTCTGTGGCTCTATTTCTCGTTCATCCTAAAATTGGTTCCTAGACTAAGGCAAACAATAATACCATATACATTTTGCCTAATATATACTTATGTTATGTATATGATATATTGTAATCCATTGATCTTAACATATAACAATTAGGAGGGAAAATAAATTGCGTAATATCGATCCATAACTTAACTAAAAACAACTTGTCTTAGTTATTATGTTTTAAAACATATATAAAAAAAGGTCTTGCAAGCTTAGGGAAAGCAAACTTACTAATACAATAAAATTTGTCAAATAAATATCTAAATGCTATGCATTTGTATCGTCTTTGCTGATGTGAAGGGCAAAACTGAAGCTCGGCACATGGGACAATCTTTTTTTCTTAACAACCACTGTTTGATGCAACATGCATGATATTCATGTTCGCACCCAAGTTTTCCAATGGTCTCTCCATGCTTAAATTCCTCATGACATATGACACAAGTCCCTTCATTGTTCGTTGGATTATTAACTTTGTCATTAGACAAAATAACTTGATGAGTTCTTGTTTCAAAATACCTTTGTATATCCTCCTCTTTCTCCTCCACACAACCATGAGGGAAAGATCTTCTAATCGACTCAAAGTGATTGCTCCTATTTTCTGTGGATTGACCTTGTAGATTCTCTACCAAACCTGGTCTTAAGAGCCGAGCTATTGTATCACGGTCACTAACATTAACTATAACAACACCAGAAGAAGAATCATGTGAGTTACTCATTGTTAAATAACAATAATAAAAGAACAAATTAAACAAAAATAATGTTGAAATGACTTTGAGTTCTTGACAAGAACACAAGCATCAGAAAATAATGTACAAAAGTTAAGAGTGATACCGAGCTATATATAGAGATAGCCTATCATATTTCATACTTTTTTTTGGGAAATTAATCAATTGTATTCCTAGTTGATTATATTTGGAAAATTAACTAATTGTATTCCTATTCATTTGGTAACTTAATAAATTATATTCCTAATTCATGTGGGAAATTAGTAAGTTATATGTCTAATTTATCAGATTTCCTACTTTATTTTGGAAAGTTAATTAGTTTTGTTCCTAACTTATTTTGACGCATAAGTGAAAGGAAATACAATAAACTTAACGTGGAAGCAATACAGTAAAACATGTCCTTGTTTATATTGTTTAATAAATATAAAAAAAAAGTTAAATGAAAATAAATATATTTATTCTTCAATATAAAGTTAATTAGTTAATTAAATAAACTGTATTAAATCAGCAAAAAATTAATTAGATTTATCATAAAAATATATGGTTCTTTTTTTCCAAGTAATAATCAAATAAAATGATAATTAATGAATTTGATTGATATGAAATGCATATTTAAAGAATATTTTGTCAAACTTTCAAAAACTACTTATTCTTAAAAGAATATTCATCAAACACAGTTTTAGAAAGAAAAAAAAACAATTTCAAATATTACAATTTTTGTATTTGATAAAAATTATTTAGAAAATACTTTTGCAGGATTACATAAGTAATTTGTATTAGCATCAAATTACAAAAAACAAAAATACAATAAGGATTAACACTTAAATTAATATTATTTAAATATATAACTTTTTTCAAAGTATTATTATGAGTGTCACGCCCCGGGAGAGTACTCTAAGCATAACTGACACTCAGAGACTATTGTTAGCCTCCAAGCGGAACACCTAGTCTCATCGCCTTGGTTCAATCAGTTCACTCGGCGGAAGATAACAAAGAAATTAACTATCTATTAGAAGGCTACATGACTATCACCATCACTACCAAAACATAAGCTAAGAATCTCGAAAAGCAATCTCCATACAAAGAAAGAAAGAGGGGAAAGAACCCCGACATCAGCCATCATCAATCTACGTCTATGAAGCCTCTATAACTACTATCTAAGATACTACCATGGAAGGCCATGGCTACCACAATCAAAGAAAATACATTAAGATAAATGAATGATAAATATGTCCTTTGAAAGCGAGGGAGGACTCACTAAGTCTCTGTCTGAAAATTCGTGAAACCTCAACGATTAGGCTGCTGAAGTCTTCTGTCTACAGAATCTGCATCATAAAATAATGCAACGCCAAAGGGGTGTTAGTACGTGGAATGTACTGTAGGTAAAACGGGCTAAAGTAAACGGTATACAATATCATCACCTCATCAATCCCTCATCCTCAACTCAGAGTAGGAAATAGGACTTTGTCACCTGACTATCCATCAAGACATCAAACAGTCATATCAACTTCAGAATACTATCATCATGAAGCCTATCTGGGAGTTTCTATAACCGACAACCACCACCTATTAGCTGGTGATGATACAACGAAGAGATGTCATTGCCACATCCATCCAATACCTTCCCGGGGTACGGGATGAGTCTGTCGGGGATCCTAAAAGAAGTTTGTCAAGCCCTCTGCGGGGCAAAGAAAAAATCCACTTTCACGGTCCAATCTTCTCCTACGTTGGCCACATAGTTAATGAGTGCGAGTGAGACTCACTCTTACCCATTTTGGTGTTAATACTCCTCCTAGGACTCAACATGCTCATAAGTCTATCAATACATCAAGGATTTCCATCACTTAGCCCCTATGGGCAAGAACACTCATCTCATCTCATCATCTATCACCTCAAAGAGTAAGATTATTCTTTCAAAACTAAGGTCCGGTCTCATTAGTCTCTAAGAACACTAATTTAATCAGTTTTAGTCATTCACACCCTCATCTCAGGACTCAGACTCCAACAATCTACATATTCAGACAATCAAGGTCTTAGACATTACCCCTAAGTTCATTCTTGAAGTATTAAACAAGGGGAAACATGCAATTTAGGTATACAATCACACAATAATGTATATAAACAATGAATAAAAGTATGATGATCATCAATTTGAGATAATATATAGAAATTAAGGATGATGTTCAAGAAATAAAGATAATGTTCAAGAAATTCTTCAAGAAACACTACTCAAGACCCATTAACTATCAATTGTCAACCTACTACATGTATTGGGGCACATGGGAGAATAATTTTATGCTCTGGATAGCCTTTACATACCTGGGTTGATACATTTCTACCTTTTCTTCAAGCATTTATCCTTGGACTCAAAACCCTCCTCTTGTTCTTTCCTTCTTCTTAGTTTCTCTCGTTTAGACTTAGAAAAATATGAGTTTTGAAATCTTTCTCGTACGAATTAATACTTAAGAACATGTTTTGAGACTTAAAAATGGGTTGGGAATGATCAAAATATTCTTCTCGAAATTTAAAAGAAAAATTTTAAAATTGATGTACTGGTCCGCGACGCGCCAAGGGCGCGGACTGGTACAATTTCGCTAATTTTTGAAAATTTCAATTCTCGTTGAATTTTAAAGAAAAAAACTAAAGTATCACTCCGTACCCCTTCCGCGTCGCGCCGGGGGCGCGGACAGATACTGTCCCTGTATTAATTAGCAAAAATTATTTTTCGCTTCGATTGCTCTTAAATCAGACCGAGATCATTTTCTGACTCGATTTCTAGCGCTGATCGTAAATTCGATATCAAATTTCACATTGCAGCTTTGAAAGACGTATTGTGTGCACGATTATATTTTAGGGGCATTTTGGTAATTTCATGGGGTGGTACATCATCTCCCCCTTGGAATCATTCATCCTTGAATGATAAGTAAGAGTCAAATAAAAATATGAGAAACCTTAAAACTCATCTAATTCCTCACTCGAAAACTCTCAAACTCTCCACTATCCATCACCTATCTATCTCTGTCTTAGACTTGGGAACTAGACTCAATGCATCAAATTCAAGAATAGAACTTTAATAACATTAAGGGTAGGGATTTTACCTTCAACATCATCATCATTTGGCATGAATAGGTGTGGGTATTTGAGTTTTATTGCTTCCTCAGCTTTCCACGTAGCTTCCTCAACAAATTGATTCCTCCATAGAACTTTGACGGAGGCTATCTCTTTGTTCCTCAGCTTACGAACTTGTCGATCAAGGATTTGGACTGGAATTTCTTTATAAGATAGACTATCCTTCACTCTCGTACTCTCAACAGAAATTGGTAAGGCAGGATCTCTCAAACACTTCTTTAACATTAACACATGGAATACCAGGTGAACTCCATCTAGCTCAGAAAACAAGTCTAGCTCATTAGCAACCTTCCCAATCCTCCTCACAATCTGGTATGGTACGATATAACATGGACTCTACTTTCCTTTCTTACCAAACCTCATGACACCCTTCATGGGCGACACTTTTAAGTACACCCAATCATCCACCTCAAACTCCAAGTCTCTTCTCCTCACGTTCATGTAAGACTTTTGATGACTTTGTGCTGTCTTCAACCTCTCTTTGATGACTTTCACCTTCTCCATAGACTGGTGGACAAGATCAGGCCTGATCAATTCAGCTTTACCAACCTTGAACCAGCCAATCGGGGATCTACATCTTCTCCCGTATAGTGCCTCATAAGGGGCTATCTGGATGCTGGCATGTTAGCTATTGTTGTACGAAAACTCAATCAATGATAGGTGGTCATCTTAATTACCCTTGAAGTTGATAATGCAAGCTCTCAACATATCCTACATGGTCTTGATAGTGCGCTCTGCCTGTTCATCTGTCTAATAGTAAAAAAACTGTGCTCAAATTCACCTGCGTACCCAAACCCCTCTGGAAAGATTCCAAAATTGAGAGGTGAATTGTGCTCCTCTATCCTAGATGATAGACAAAGAACCCCATGCAACCTCACAATTTCTCGAATGTATAGCCGGGCATACTTATTAGTTGTATTAGTTGTCTTAACCACCAAAAAGTGGCTGATTTCTTCATTCTATCAATAATCACCCATATCAACTCATGCTGCTTTCTAGTTCTTGGTAAGCCAGTAATGAAATCCATGTTGATCATCTCCCTCTTCCATTCTGGAATTTTAAAATTCTGAGCCAACCCACACGGTCTCTGATGTTCAATCTTTACCTATTGACAATTAGGACATTTGGAAATGAAATCTGCAATGTCTCTCTTCATTCCATTCCACCAATAGACTTCTCTCAAGTCTTGGTACATCTTGATGGAACCAGGATGAATAGAGTATTTGGACCTATGAGCTTCAACTATGATCCTGTCTCAAAGACCATCAACATTGGGCATACACAATCTACCCCGGTATCTCAATACCCTATCTCCCCTTTTGAAGAAGACCATAACCTTTTGCTTATGAACCGCTTTTTTCGATTAGAGCAAGATAGGGTCTTGGTTTTGCTTTTCCTTCACTTCTGACACTAGGGATGATGTAGACCCATTCTGAACATTGACCCCGCCTTCATTATTCTCCTCAAGTTGCACTCTTAGTCGAGCCAATCTATGAACTTCTTTAGCCATTTCCTTCTTCACTTCCTCCACATGGGCAGTGCTACCCATAGACAACCTGCTAAGAGCATCAACAACAATGTTAGCCTTACCTAGGTGGTAAAGGATGCTCATATCATAGTCCTTGAGCAATTCCAACTATTTTCTTTGTCGCAGGTTGAGCTCTTTCTGACTAAACACATATTGAAAACTCTTGTGGTCAGTAAACGTACATGTCCACATGCACTCCATACAAGTAGTGATGCCAGATCTTAAGTGTGAATACCATAGCTGCCAACTTGAGATCATAAGTCAGATAGTTCTTCTCATGGATCTTGAGTTGTCTGGAGCATAAGCTATCACCTTCCCTCTCTGCATAAGTATGTAACCTAATCCAACTCTTAATGCATCACAATATATCACGAAGTCTCCCATCCCGTAAGGCAAAGTCAACACTAAGGTTGTAGTCAATCTAGTCTTCAACTCTTGGATTTTGTATTCCTCAAACCACTGAAACTTGGCTTTCTTCTGAGTCAGCTTAGTCAATGGTGCTGAAAAGGAAGAGAAGCCCTCAATAAATCTATGGTAGTAGCCTGCCAAACCCAAAAAACTTCTTATTTCTATCGGAGAAGTTGGTTTAGGCCAATTATTAATCATTTCAATCTTCTGAGTATCAACCTGAATACCATCGTTTGAAATCACATAGCCTAAGAAAGCCACAGACTTGAGTCAAAACTCACACTTTGAGAATTTTACATGCAACTCATGGTCTTTGAGTGCCTGCAAAACCACTCTAAGGTGATTAGCATGCTCCTCTTTATCCTTAGAATATGTTAGGACCCGTATGTCCTTAATTGGATCAATTAGAAAAAGTTTGGGATCGAAAGTGGAATTTTGCAAAGTTGGGGTCTTAAAGACATTTTTGGATAGTGCTCTTTAAAATGTGTTGTGTGCTAATTGGTCCAAGTGTGTGGGTGGACCATTATCTTGACCAAGACTTGCCTTTATATGTGGAATACTCCTTATCTTATATTCATTTACATACTTAGAAATTAGTCTTGTAAATAAGATCAAGTGAGGAACTTCTAGAGTGAGAAGCTCACGGGTTGTACAAGGAAATATTGAAATTCCCTTTTCTTCATTCTAAAGCCATTTTGATGCTGCAAACCTTCAATATTTGGTCTTTTAAGTAGCTTGATGAAGTTGTTGGGGCAAGAGAACGTTTCTTTCCTCAAGAATTAGAACTCTAGCTTAATTGAAGGGTTAAAGTGATAAGGTAAGAATTTATTTTATTTTATGTGTTATTAAGGTGCTATGGATGTTATAGTATGCTAAATTGAAAGAAAATCATGGAAGATAGCATATTAAAAGTGAGTTGTATATGTTTATGTTGGATCCATGTAGGTTGGTGTATGTTACATAGTATTATATTGTACTGACCCCCCTTTCTTCGGGGGCTGCGTTTCATGCCCGCAGGTACCGGCATACAGGTAGGTGACCCCCCAGCTTAGGACTCCCACTTGTTGCCTGAAGTGCTCCCTTTATTTTGGAGCCTACGTTTGGTACATACTCTTGTTTGTTATTTTACACATACGTTCATTCGAGGGTACGATGGGGTCCTGTCCCGTCCTATGATTCTGTTTGTTCATTTAGAGGTCTGTGGACGCCTGTGTTTGTGGGTTGTGCCAGTTTGTATGACTGTACATGTATGATGTGTATGTTGAGCGGTTTTAACCGCCGTGGTGGCCTTGTCGGCCGTATGTATATGTACATGTTGTTCTGTTGAGTTTTTCCTGTGTGCAGGGTATTTGGGTTAGTATATAAATAAAGAAAACTGTGTCAAAATTTCTGTAAAACTAAGACACTTGTTATAATCGGGCTTTGCATTTGCGTTTGGGGTGCCCTAATCGGGCACTAGTCACGACCCACAGAGTTGGGTCATGACAGAATATACTAGAATATCATCAATAAATATAATCAGGAACATATCAAGATATGATCTGAATACCATGTTTATAAAATTCATGAAGGCTATAGGTGCATTTGTCAACCCGAAGGACATGGCCAAGAACCGAAAGTGGCCATACCTGTCCTGAAGGCTGTCTTTGGGATATCACTTGTCTCACCTTCAATTGATGGTAACCTGATCTGAGGTCTATATTGGAGAAACAGGTAGCACCCTGAAGTTGGTTAAAGAGGTCATCTATCCTGGGAGAGGATACCTATTCTTTATAGTGACCTTGTTCAGCTGTCAATAGTCTATACACATTCTGAGAGACCCATCTTTCTTATGAATGAATAGGACAAGAGACCTCAAGGTTAGACACTAGGCCTTATGAAACCTTTCTCTAGCAGGTCTTTCAACTGTTCTTTCAATTCCTTCAACTCTCCGAGGGCCATTCTATAAGGTGGAATTGAAATGGGCTTGGTCTCGGGAAGAACATCAATCACAAAGTCAATCTCCCAATCAGGAGGGACTCTAGGTAGATCATCAGGAAATACCTCAGGAAACTCATTCACAATTACGACTGACTCAAGAGTAGAAGATTCAACATCATCAGACTTAACTCACACGAGATGGTAAATACAACCCTTAGAGATCAACTTTCAGGCTCAAAGATAAGAGATAAATTTGCCCTTAGGGGCAACAGAACCCCCTTTTCACTCTAAGACATGCTCATTAGGAAATTAAAACTTAACAATCTGGGTTCTACAGTTGACAGAAGCATAACAGGCGTGAAGCCAATCCATGCCCATCATTACATCAAAATCAACCATCTCCAACTCTACCAGGTCAGCTAAGGTGTCTCTATGATAGATAGACACTACACAATCCCTGTGAACTCTCTCAGCTAAGATAGACTCACTAGTACCAAAAGGTTCAAGTAAATACTCTAGAAGAACCCCGAACTTACTAGCCACATAAGGGGTCACAATAGACAAGGTGGCACTCGGATCAAGTAATGCATAACAATCAAAGGTAAAGACTCAATGCATACCCGTGACAATATCTGATACAACCACCTGATCCTGTCGTTTACCAATAGCATAAAGGCGGCTCGTCCCACCTTATATACCAGTAGTAGTAGCCCTCTGTTGGTTGCCCGCTAAGGGTACTGCAGAAGACTGAGCTCTGTTGCTCCGTTCACCTCGCCTCCTCTTTCGGCACATAAAACTGAAGTGCCCAGCCTGTCCACTGGAATAGCAAACATCTCTTCCCACACAGCACTTTCCCACATAAAGCTTACGCACTTGCCACATGATGGATTTCTCCTCGTGCCTTGACCTTGGGTCATACTGGTCTGAGACTGAGCACCCAGAGCCCTGAAATTTGGATAATCCTGAGATTTCTTATCATACCTGTTTGGCTGTATGAGCGAACTTGCTACAGACAGTGCAGGATGGGATGATCTCCTCTGAAAGTAGGACTTGTCACCCTTATTCTGTCTTTACGGGCTAGGCTCATGTCCCACTGACTTCGTATTTCGGTTCATTTACTCTTCTCTATCTTTCTTTTTTTCCTCCTTTATCTGCTAAGTATACACCATAATTCTAGAGATGTCCATGCTCGGAATCAGCAAAGCATCCTTACACTCTTTCTGCACATGTCTGCCCAAACCAGACAAACTTGCTCATCCTTGCCCTCATGTCTTGCACCATCTACGAAGCATACTGGACATCTTAATAAACTTAAGACTGTACTCCTTCACATTCATCTCTCACTGCTTCAGATTCACAAACTCATCCACCTTCGCCTCCCTCAATTCTTGAGGAAAGAAGTGGTCAAGAAAGGTTGTCTCAAACTCTTCCTATGCTGCAGGCTCCGCATTCTCACCTCTAGTCTCCTCCTACTAATTGTATAACATATTAACAACATCTTTCAGCTGGTAGGAGGCAAGCTCAACTCACTCAAGCCCATCAATGAAGTTCTGTGGCTCCTCTCCTACTTTCAATCCCGTATACACTGGCGGGTTCATCCTCAGGAAATCTATAAGTCTGGTGGCAGCACTCCTGTAAGCTAGAAATAAGAGCTTGAGGACCTTGGGTATTACCCTGGGAGGCCACCAACTGAGTCAGCATGGTGATAGCTCCCCAAAACTCTTTCTCAGTAATGGGAGCTGGTTGGGGCTAAGCAGGGGGCGCCTGTGGGATCTCAGCATTCCTAGCAGGGCTTCCCCATCTCCTTGTCTCCATCTGAACTAGGGCCTCAAGTTGGGGGTTCTCAGCAGCTGGGGTTGCTGCATCTCTCTGAGCGATTGTTCTCTTTGGCGGCATTTTTTGTAAATGTATAACGCACGAGTTAAAATGAAATTTTCATAGAGTAAAACTCAATCGCACGAATTCAGATCATCAAAGAAGGGTAACTCTTCCTAATGTCCTATAGCCTCATGCTTATAAAATGTGGTGCACAACACACCCATAAACAAGACTCTACTAGACATGGCTTCATAGACTCCTTAGGACACTTGAACTCTGGGCTCTGATACCAAGTTTGTTACGCCCCGGGACGGTACCCTGGGTGTAACCGGTACTCGGAGACTATTGCTAGCCCCCAAGCGGACTACCTAGTCTCACTGCCTTTGTTCAATAAGTTCATTCAGCGAAAGATAACAAAGAAATTAACTATCTATTAGAGGGTTACATGACTATCACCATCACTATCAAAACATAAGCTAAAAATCTCGAAAAGCAATCTCCATACAAAGAAAGAAAGAGGGGAAAGAACCCCGACATCAGCCACCATCAATCTACGTATATGAAGCCTGTATAACTACTGTCTAAGATGGTACCATGATAGACCATGGCTACAACAATCAAAGAAAATACATCAAGATAAATGAATGATAAATATGTCATTCGAAAGGAAAGGAGGACTCACCAAATCTCTGTCTGGAAATCTGTGAAACCTCAACGATTAGGCTACAAAAGTCCTCTGTCTACAGAATCTGCATCATAAAATGATGCAGCGCCAAAGGGGCATTAGTATGTGGAATGTACTGTATGTAAAACGGGCTAAAGTAGATGGTATACAATATCATCAGCTCATCAATCCCTCATCCTCAACTCAGAGTAGGAAATAGGACTCTGTCACCTGACTATCCATCAAGACATCAAACAGTCACATCAACTTCAGAGTACTATCATCATGAAACCTATCTGGGAGTTTCTATAATTGACAACCACCACATATGAGCCAGTGATGATACAATGAAGAGATGTCATTATCACATCGTCCAGTTCTTGCTAGGGTACGGGACGAGTCTGTCGGGAATCCCAAAAGAAGTTTGTCAAGACCTCTACGGGGCAAAGGAAACAAACCGCTCTCACAGTATAATCCTCTCCTACGCTGACCACGTAGTTAATAAGTGTGAGCAAGACTACCTCTTACCCATTTCAGTGCTAATACTCCTCCCAGGGCTCAACATGTTCATAAGTCTATCAATATATCAAGGATTTCCATCACTCAGCCCCTACGGGCAAGAACACTCAGCTCATCTCATTATCTATCACCTCAAATAATAAGATTATTCCTTCAAAACTAAGGTCCAGTCTCATTAATCTCTAAGAACACTAATTCAATCAGTTCTAGTCATCCACGCCCTCATCTCAAGACTCAGACTCCAACAATCTACACATTCAGACAATTAAGGCCCTAGACATTACCCCTAAGTTCATTCTTGAAGTATTAAACAAGGGGAAACATGCAATTTAGGTGTATAATCAGACAATAATGCATATAAACAGTGAATAAAGTATGATGATCATCAATTTGAGATAATATATAGAAATCAAAGATGATGTTCCAGAAATAAAGATAATGTTCAAGAAATTCTTCAAGAAACACTACTCAAGACCCATCAACTATCAATTGTCAACCTACTACACGTATTGGGACACATAGGAGAACAATTTCATGCTTTGGATAGCCTTTACATACCTAGGTTGATGAATTTCTACCTTTTCTTCAAGAATTTGGCCCTGGACTCAAAACCCTCCTCTTGCTCTATCCTCCTTCTCTCAGTTTCTCTCGCTTAGACTTAGAAAAATATGGACTTTGAAACCCTTTTCATACGAATTAATACTTAAGAACACATTTTGACTTAAAAATGGATTGACAATGACCAAAATACCCTTTTCGAAATTTAAAAGAAAAAAATTTTAAATTGATGTACTGGTCCGCGACGCGCCAGGGGCGCAGACCAGTACAATTTCATTAATTTTTGAAAATTTAAATTCCCGTCGAATTTTAAAGAAAAAACTAAAGTGTCACTCCGCGCCTCCTCCGCGTCGCGTCAGGGGCAAGGACAGACACTGTTCCGACATTAATTAACGAAAATTATTTTTGGCTCCAGTTGCTCTTAAATCGGGTCGAGACCATTTTCTAACTCAATTTTTTGCGCTGATCGCAAATTTGATCTCGGATTTCCCATCGGAGCTTTGGTAGACGCGTTATGCGCACGATTATATTTTAGGAGCGTTTCGGTAATTTCACAAGGTGTTACAATGAGATAATTTATTTAAGTTTATTATTTTATTAATTTAACTAAAATATAAAAATGAAATCACAAAATTAGAAAGAGTGGGTATATTTTAAAGATTTAGGAAGAAAGCAAGATTAGAATGCTATTTTTTCTTTTTTAAATAATTATAAGATAAATAGATAGTTTGACTTGTCTTGAGTATGTAGTACCCATGCATTGATATGATTTAGGATACGAAAAATAATGAAATCTTAAAGATTAATAATAGAAATAAATTAAGGAGTGCTTTCGATTAGAATAATTAAAAATAGTAAAAATAATGAAGAAAGGTGAAATCTAGAATCCTATATGAACATCAGAGACAGTAATAAATACGTGAATCTAATTGGCCTTAAAAAATGATAATACAAAGATCAAGATATAAAGAAACAAAAGAAAATCACCTTCAACAATTCAAATATTTAAAGCATCTAATCGTAAATTAAACTCAAACCAATTAGAGGTACAACTTCTTTCAAAGAATATTCTAATCTCTCAATATCTAAAAACATTTATCTCTAACAAAAAAAATATATTTTAAGATAAAATAAGTTTTGAAAATAATGATTAAATGTACAATTCTTTTCATGAATCATCAAGATGGCTCTTGAAATACATTCTAACCACTTTTGAAAGATTATGCAGTTTCATAATGACGTGCATTAATTTTAAATATTATTGATCCTAGCACGAGTTAATGGTCCTCTAAATATCTTCATATTCATATTCTACGTGCTAAGTTTTTTGGGATCATGTCATGTAGTCATTAGAAAAAGAGGATACCAGATGTGTTGTCTAGTATAACAAAATAAAGCTCTCTAAACTACTATATTACTATGGAATGTCTAGGTTCAGAGTGTAAAGTCTTGATGATAAATAAAAATAGAGAAGAATTAATTTCACCTATACAACAAGGTGCATAAGTCAAATGACCAACGTTAAAAGTCATTGTACCAAGTGTAGAAAAGGAAAGATCTCGTGAACTTATGGAAAGAAGAAATAGAATCCTATAAGGGTTTAACTATAGAGTAGTTTTCAATAAGGAGTGTAATATCATATGTGAAAAGATTAGGATTGTTGAGCAACACCCAAAATTGTTTAAACTATATAAGGTAAACATTGAGCTCCAACAAGTTATTGCATATGCAAAAAAAAAAAAGGCTTCTAACAAAGGCAATACACAACAGCTAAGTTTAGGAAAGCAGAAAAGAAGAAAGAAGAACAAGTTTGCTAGATTATTCTTGTTTCTTAGTTCAATTTGTAATAGAATTATCATGGATTTGAAATAATTTCTAGTTTGAATAATGTGTTATCATGGTGGGGCTTTATAAAAAGAACAGAGTTTACTGGAATAATTATAGTTAACTGTGTTGAGTTGAGGCACTAGAGTTAGTTTCTTAGATTATAAAGTTGTAATTTGAAACTGTTCATTGAAGTAAGTGGAGACTCATTGTTGAAATATCCTACACACTGTCATACAAACTATTACATAGGATGGGTATGTTCAATTGTAAATTTGTCAATAATTTATTATCTCACATATAATCAAGCTAATTCACAGACATTGACACATAATGATCATCCCATAGAATCCATACCCAAACTGTTAGTGTCTGTGTGACATTCGATGTTGTAATTAATGTATCAAAATGTGACATCCTATCATGATCCAAACCTAGAAACTACTAGTAACACGGCAAATGAGGAACCCAAAAGTGTCTCATCTGAGCCACTTAGCATTACATAAGCATACAAAAGATAATAAATCATAAGCATACATAAACAAACAGAAACATGGTCTTAATAAGCAATGTCAAAACATGGGAGTCAAGTCTTACCTTTAAAGAGAATTAGATCAACGTAGTCCAAAACATGCCTCTACATAACTAAATCTTGGCGAGGTCTAGAACATTCCACTAGCTCATCCTCATGATATGAATGAAAACATAAAAATCTCAACATAGCATAATAAAGTAAGAAGTTAAAGGTTTGTCGTTGAAGTATGGGAAATCACCAAGTCTTCAAATGCACAAGTCCGAGTCTAGCCACAACAGTGAGTCATAGAGTGTCGACATCCTTCCCTACATGGTTAGATCATGCAAGCAAAGAGTATGCATTAGTACATAGAATGTACTACATATGTAGGCATACCATGCATCAAAGAAACATCATAATCATAATAACAATATGCATAGTCATATCAATAGAACAAAGGACAAAAGATGCTATATATGAATTGAAAGCATCTTTAAAATATTTCATAATCATCTTAAACATACATACATGGGAATGAATTATAACCGACGATAAGACCATGATAACTATTATATGGAATCACAATTTTGCCTTTACACTGGAGAAAGAGTAGTCTACTTGCCAAGGTAGATTAAACTTCTGATCATAGTTGTTACTCGAAGCTAGTGCACTTGTTGAGGATGGTGCATAATTCGAAGACCTCTCCTGCAATGTCACGACCCAACCTATGGACCGTGACTGGTACCCGATAGGGGCACCCAGACAACATGACCAAATCAGATTCCACAT